>CAUYSK010041271.1:0-19911 GCA_963575035.1 Avahi laniger | reverse complement strand
TGGCCCTCCTGTGGTGGAAGGGATACCCTCAAAGCATGCTTCATGCTTCAGCTAGGAACAACACTGCACTCTCCCCACCCTCATCTTCCCATGCAGGCTCCCTTGCCTCTTGAGACTAATTGACAAATCTTCCCTCTGTGTCCCTGAGCACTGTAATTGAGACCTGGGGGTGCGGGTTCTGGCCTGCGAGCCCATCCCTGGGTTCCCAAAGATCAATCCCTGACCATGCCAGAGAGAAGCACCCTAGTCCCATGTTGCCCACAGTGTGCCCAAGCAAGTTCAATGTATTTCCGCCTCAGGGAATTCCCCATTCTGATGGGTTGCCAGGCAAGCAGCACCAGGGAGGGCCAGTGGGCAGGGAGCTCACAGTCTGAGCACCCTTCAGTTTGTTGCAGGACCCCCAAGAGGAAAGATCTGAGCCCCACTCTCTATGGAAACCTCAGTGTGATGGCTCAATTATCTCTCTTGGCAGCCATAGGTGTGGGAGGGGAAGAAGAGTAAAAGAGTCTGAATGGAAAAAAGCTAGCACTCTGGTCTTGTCTTTCCCTCAATCCAGGAGGCTTCCTACCCAGGATGTCTAGGCACTGTAGTCATGCAGATCACCTAGGAGCCCCTGGACCCCTTTGGCTCCTGCAGTCTGGGCCTGAATTGGGAAATGTCTTTGTGGGGATGAGCAAGATGAAACCTGAGGAGTTGAAGCCCCCTGGGGAGGATAAAGGTACACAGTGGGTAAAGAAGTTATATGGCACCTGGCATCCTAGCTTGGGTCTATGGAGATAGGAGGCACCCTGGGGAGGCTGGGAGCCTCATGCCCTTTCCACAAGAAGTTCCTGGCTCACTGGGGCAGCAGCCTTTGGGCTTATGTGGGCAGAAAGTCTCTCTACCATCTCAGGAATCTACGAACTGTCAGCAATGCAAAGGAGGGAGAAACAAACCACTCCCCTACTCTTTTCACTGGAAGCCTCTCAGGGGTTGATCTCTGCTGATACCTTGCTCCTTCCTATTCTGCTCCATAACTTCTTCCTATGGAGCCTCCTTAAAATTCAGACACCCTTCCCTCAGATCCACACCTGATGTCTATTTGTCTGTTTGTTCATTTTTTCTATTTCATCTAAAACTTATCCTTCTTACTGAGATGCTCTGGCAGCTGGTGTCTCTGGTTAGCCATCTTGAGCCCTTTCTAAACTTATTATTGTGGTTGATTTAACAAATATTAAATAAACACACTACCTTATAAGAACTTAAGAAATTTACTTTTTGTTATAAATATGTAATTCTCATTTTATACTGTGGGTTAAAGAGTTTAGAGTAAAAAAACAAAAGTTTTGCAAGTGGTTTTTATTTACTGCATCCATAGGAACCGAAATCTGATATCCTCCCTAAAGAATATACATCTGCTTTAAATAGCTTTCCTTCATTATGACACTATCTGATATCCTGAGAAACTCAAACTTCCATTCAAAGTTATTATACCTTTCATCCAAGAATCTCAAAGTTCAGTGAAAGCACTCCCTTGCTGTTTTCCCATGGGTGCTTCTAATCCTTTTGCACAAGTTTGGAAAACTGTCAGCAATTATGACATCATTGATACCTTGTCCAGTTTTAGAAGTCATAGGCTCACCTGTTTATCTCCTCTGGTGATCCCTACGTTGTCTTTTTCAGAAGCTCATTTGGAATTCAACCACAGAGGCAGACTCTGGACCATTTACCCATTTATCTTTCTTTCACTCTCTGTCTTCTTGTCTTTCTCTCCATTTCTCCATCTCTTTGTCCTGTCTGTCTCTTTCTCTGTCCACCTCTCACCTCTGTTATATTTGGACTACAGGTGAAAATATTGTCTTTATTACTTCTGTCCATTTATTAAGTTCAACTTATTTCAGACTAACAAAACACTCAAACTAGATATCTTTATTAAAACACATTTTTACTCTGTATCTATTCCTGAGTACTTGTCTTATTGACTTTAAAAAAAAATAGAAAGAATGATTTTACTGGCTTTCTTTTACTAATTTTTCTATTATATTATGACTTTTGCTATAAATTCTGAATATAATGAATGTTTTACATATTCTCAGATTTTATTCATAGCCTGCATGTGTGTGAATTTGATCTCTGATCTTGATTTTAAATAGTTAGAATTCAGAAATTAGATCTCCTTATTTTTTCACTTAGAAACTGGAAGACAAAAATAATGTTTAAAAATAGAAAAAAAATTTTATATAAATAAAATTTATAGAAAAATTTATATATGTTTTACTTATATATACACTTATATGTTTATAGATTATTTTATTTGTCACTATTAGTTTATCTTCCATAGCGACAATGATGTAAACTGAGAATTAATTTTACCACAATTCTGAATTCTGTAATATCAAGAATTCTCACAGAAAAATATATTTTCATCTAGGCAGGTAAACATCAAAGAATATTTTATGTTTTCCATAGGGTAGAAATAAAAGATATGGGTCTTTAATGGCTATCTTTTGATCACACCTTTTTATTTCTTCCTGGGACCCCAGTTGGCTTCTGCATAAAGTAGACAGCCAGGGAGGCTCCTTGGGTTATGCATGAAGCAAAATCATTACAGATGGTTGTATGTTGGAAGATTGAGAGAGACCCAGTTCCATATTCTTCATGTGATATTCTGGCCTTGGTTATTGACCATAATGCATCTTAACTAGATCAATTTTCATATAATATCAACACAGGTGCACGGTTTGGTAATGTGGGCTTTGGAATCAGACTGGATCAGATTGACTTCTTAATACTTAGTGCCTGCATGGACGTGGTCACATCATTGAACTTCTCAATATTTCAGTTTATGCTCTGCAGAATTAGAGTAATAATAGCACCCTTCTTAACATTGTTCTGACAAGTAAAATAGTTAATCTGTGAAATATGGTCTACCATAGAAAGTACTGAGCAAGTGTTTCAGTATTATTTGTCAATTTCAAACAGAGAACTTTCTCTTAGGCATCTAAAAATGTAAAACACCAAGAACTGGAATGGAAATGATTTCTATTCATTTGCTTGCTTTAGTAGACTCTTTAGTGATCCAAATGCCATTGTTTTATTTTATTTTGTTTTTAAGTTGCAAAATTGAAACTTTATGAAAAACTTCATCTTTATAAGACTTTAAATACTGATCTTATTCAACAGTATCTTGTTAACTGCTCATCTTGCTTAATTTGGATTTGTGTTTCCAAATGTCAGCAGGCCCTACATTTTTCTTTATTCCTATCTATTAAATCCATAGTTTACTGTAAATATGGTCATAAAAGACCATATAAATTTAATTTCCAGCTTTTCTTGTTGTAGTGGGACCCACATTTAGTGTTATGGATACAAACTCTTGCTGTGCATCAGAATCACCTGGAGAAACTGTAAAAACACCTCTGTTCTGGCCCTCACCCAGACCAATGAAATTTGAATCATTAGGAGTAGGACCTGGAAGTTGTAACTTTTTTTCTGTATCTACAGGTAATTTAAATATGCTGTCAAAACTGAGAATCACTGATGAAGGGACAATTGAAAAGACTGCCTCTCCTTCTAAGGAGGAGTACAAAAATTTTAGCAACTGTTCATTATGCAAAAAAATTGAGTTTAACAAGGCAGAAATTGGAATATTGAAGACTCTCAATGGTCTGGTTAGCTTTAAGACAAAACAATCCAAAAAGAAAACCCATTTAGGTTGCTCTTGAGTTATTAGAAATTTTTAAAGATTTTAAGAATTTAAAGGACAATGCTATGTATTTACTCCATCTATATTGCAATGAAAACAAAAACAGCAAAACCATCTTTCAGTGTGATACAAAAATGTGCCTCAGAGTAACTTCCAGCTTATTCCTGTTTCATGTCTCAGACTGTATTTGGGGTAGACTCCAACCGTATATGCTGCAATCGCATTGTGATCAGTGTATGCCTGGTGCACAACTGCCCATCACAAATAATGAAAAAAAGGACAAACTAACTTTGTAGATAACATAATTACCTACTTTAGGATCAATTAAAACAGCAAATATGTTAAATTTACTTGATGTTCCCATTAATTTGGTACATGGTCCCAAACAACTAAATGCCGCTGTACAAAAAGATTCAATTTACCATATGTTGCAATTTTATTGTAATTGCCATTGATCACTAAGTCACATTCTCTTTGTTGGATGATTAGTAAGTGAGGTAACACTCTTGCTACTAGTCATGTACAGTATAAAGTGAGAGGCAATGCTTATACATTGCTGAATAAAAAAATATATGAGGAACCATTTCCTCTGTCAAAAGTGACTACAAAATACATTTTAAAATTGATCCACTTATCTATTAATTTTTTGTCTTTATCAAGAACTCTTTATTCCTATTATCCCTACTTCTTTTATTTGGAGGAAATTGAGATATTTCTTTGAATTTTAATAGCCCATTTTCACATTTAAAAGGCATAAGATATCTTTGTAGGAAAATATTTCATGTCACAGCAATAATAGAATGAATCAAGTCATCTCCAGCTAAATGGTCCCCCACTGCATCAAATGTACACTGACTGCTAATATGCAGCCTAGTAAATTTAATGAACCTATCGCAATATTGAAAATATATTATTGCCTCTGGCTCCTATGTTTTTATAAAGTAGTTAGTCTAGGATCAGTTAGTACATTTTTCGAAGTTCAAAGCTGAAATTCAGGAAGTTCTAACACTGTATGTGCCCTTCTCCAGATCTTCATCCCAGCTTGCTGTCATTAGTATGCAGTCAGGCGAGGAAGAATATTCATCAGCTCTCGCTGAAGAAGAGATAATTGTCAGCAGCATGTGCAAGTGATCAGGCACACATTTTGAGTAAGTTCACTCTTTACGTGCTCAACTAAGAATTCTACAGCTCTCTGTTATTAGCAGGTGAAAGTGTCCAAAGAGGCCCTCGTATGGCCTGCTGGCTTCACTGAATCATCCTGTGATGGTAACACCAGCTAGAAAAATCCCTTACTTAACCTCTGTTCTCTGGCATTAAAAAAAGTGAGTGTTGGATTTTAAAAATAAAAGAGGATGAAAAATCTGTTTAGCTAACATCTAGCAAGGTAAGAGGACCTTTGTGGGGTCACCAAATCCCAGAGCTATTCCTAGTTTTACAGGTAATAAAACTCAGTTTAGTCAGTTCACCCAAGGATGATTCAATGTTTCTATTCCTTGGTTAAGTGTGGTTCCTCAGTTTTCAATTTCTGCACTGTCATTATCCTCATCCAGAGTTCCATATTTCTTTGACCTAAATTGCTGCAATAACTTCACAGGGCAGTGAGTCTCCCTGCTTCGTGCATGTCTCCCTCTCATCCATTTTATATCATGCAATCATAATGACCAATCTGAATTTCAAATCTGATCATGCTATTTTACTGGTTAAATATGTGTAACCCAGTTTGGCTTTGGACAAATGCCAGAAGTACTACCGAGGTTTACAGGGTCTTCTTGTGCAGCTTCTACTTTTGCCCTTCCCTCCTTATCCTGTTTGATCTAGATATGTAGACTCTTTTTCCATTCTCCATTCCCACCATGTCCTCCCTCAGGAGCCTTTTTTTTTTTTTCTTTAGAAGCATGTTATTCTAAAAAGACAACCAGCTCCTGAGTTTTCACAAGAATTCTGAATGTGCTTTATCAAATTTAATAGCTTTTGTTAACAAAAATCATGAACAAAAAGTAAACTATTTTTATATAATATATAAAATTGTAATACTAATATTGGTTAAGATAATACAGATTCTATTCTCTTCTATTTCGCTAATGTACATAAAGCCTTTATTAGATCTTCCTCAATTTATCTCTGAAGTACATCTGGAGATCTGAGGAAGGTGATTCCAGAACAATGCCGAATCCCACAACGTGGCTGTCCTCCCGGAGGCGCGCTGGGCTGCTTGGACACCAGACTGCTCAGAGGCCACAGCCGTCTTCCTCTCCATTTCCGACACACCGGGCTTCTGTGTCACAGTAAGAGGTTCAACAGTCTTTGGGGGAACTTTTTTCTTTTTATTTCTCTTGCGTGAGACAGCAGTTTGCTGGGAGCATATAAGGGAAATTGGAGGTTGTTGTCTGTTTTGAGTTCCAACTGCTTGAATTTGCATTAATTTCCTCATGGTCTTGAGTTCTTGGAGAATGGCCTGCAACGTTGACTGGCAGTTACAAGTGCAGCAGTTGGATCCAACTGATGAATTCACCACTGGAAGTTCTCCGTTGGAGCTCGCAGAGCGGTGGGGCTGGCTCTGGAAGGTTCTAGAACGGTGCCATACTGCCCTAAGAACTGCCCGCTTTGGGGCGGTGGCTCCTTCCACGCACTACGTGTAGACGGGTGGAGGCTCGGTGGGGCCTCAGTGGACGAGTTCAGACGTGGGGGCCAGACTAAGTCCACGTCCTGGGGCTCTTCTTTTAATTTCTCTCCTTCTTTGCCAACTCGCTGATATATCCTCCCAGCACTGTTATTCAGCAATCTTCTCATTCCTGTAAGATTCCTGTTGTTCCCTCTTCTTCCTCCTGCTCCTTTCTTATCTGTATATTTTGTACTAATATTTCTGATTTTCTCAGTGGTTACTTGTTTCTCATGTTCTTCTATGTAATTTTCCTCGTTCCTTTTAAGTGATTCTATAGCTCCCTGCGATTCCTATTTCAAGGCACTCTCCCCACTCTGCTACAATTATGTTTGCATATTGATCTCTATCAATAATCATAGGCTCTTGGAGGGTTATGTCTCTCAGTACTATATCCCCATGACGTAGAACAGCAGATAGTATATAGTCAGTATTCAACAGAAATTTTTTGAAAGCCGAAAAGAATGAATAACATGTATTTGACAAGTTGAAATATATCAATGCTTCTTAGAGTCTGTTTATTGATTATAGTTTCATGAAACTTCAGCTCAAGTCACACTCTTTGAACCGTTTGTATATATTCTCAGAGCAGATGTTTTATAATCAATAAAAGAAAACTTTTAATTATGATGAATTATTAAATATAAAATACACTTTGTCAAAATATATATTATATTAAACATAATCTTTTATATTCTGCATTTTACCTATTATATTAATTTTAATTTAACCAATTTTTGAAAAATAACTGATAATTAATGGGCATATGATATACTAACACATGGATATATCAAGGATTATTTAACTTTTTCTCTATTATTATAAATTTAGATTATTTACAATTTTGAACTCTTATAAACAGCACTTGGATATTTATTTGTTGCTTTATTGAACATGAGTTATAACCTACTTTAGGCTTTCCTAGAGGACAACATAATGATCTTTAACTTCAATTACTATATAATGTTGTAATACTAATTATGCTTTTAGGCAAGAATCACTTCACTTTCTAGAAGTATTCTTATACTAGATAGCCCAGAATTTACTCAAGTCTCTATGTTTGATTTATTTTTATTATTTCTTTGACTCCACCCATAGTGTGGAGTCTACCAAGGGTTTAGAAGTCAGATCATGAGCCTTGATAGAACTATTTATAAGCATAAATGTATGATCTAAGTATTGGTATCATACTTAAGCTTTTACTCATTACTTTGTAATATATATACAGATATACATATACAAATGTATAATACAAATATACATTCTTAGGAGTATTTTCATCAATTTCACACATTTCTATGCTCTGTATTTGAATTGATTTGAAACAGTAACAATAGTCACTTAAATTTGTATATATTGTAATGCAAGCTTTAGAGCTACAGGCTAGTACAAATAACTACTCAGTGATTCAATAAGAGAATTCAATAATTTTCCAATGGTAAAGTTTTCATTTTTCAAAGGGTGTAAATTATTTTACAACTTCTATTGCCTACTTGTGGAATACGTTTGACACTACTTTGAACAAAATCTGAAAAGTATTAAGAAATCAAATTGTATTAGATCAACCATGTTGTATTTAAGTCATTTATGAATCCACATATCAATATAGAAACTTGTGCCTTTTACCAAACCATGCATGAAATTTGCATCTTATTTTAATGTATTACATCCCCAAGGCTCTAGTAATGACTAAAAAAATCAATTGCAGCTGGGATATGCTTGTGAAAACATTCTTATGCAGCCACAGTTCACAGTAGCAACAACCACCTTATACCTGTCCATCTAAACTGCTGTGACATATAGCAGATACTTCTATGAATGGGTAAATTGTGCATCTTTAATAAATGCCAAAAAAGATACCATCCTCCTAAAACATCAGACTTCATTTTCATAAAGACCTGAAATGAAAAACATCACCACATTGTCCTTAACTTCTATTATCACATAAATGCTTGCATTTAATTTTAGTTTGGGACACAGCAGATGAATTTAATATTATCAAATGCTTTGTGTGCCTTTGCTGCCCCCTTAAGACAAGTAAACATAAATAAAAAAAGCTAGTCAGGACCTACAGTTTCCTCAATTAGCTTCTTCAGAAATCAGTTCCTACATCTCTTAAACATGTGTGCACACACATGCACACACACAGAGAATCACCTGAATGAAGAAATTGATTGATTAAAGTTTGTCAGACAGTTAAATCAATGTTTTGCTCAATTCTGCCCCATAATCAATAAAAATATTAGTTTTGTTTAATGGTCTGAGAAAACCATATTGTTCTCTTTAAGCACCTAATATGTCACTATAGTTAAGTTTTATGAAGTCTGAAATTGAGTACCTATTTTTGTCTGATATATTTTTATGATTTTTCTTGGGGTAGATTGTTGAAGAAAATGATATTACTTTTTATTTTTATTCTTTAATTATAAAAATTGAACTCAAGTCTTTAATATAATTATAAATCTTAGCCATCTAAACAAAAATATATTCCTTCTAAGTGTTTTTATAAGTATTAATGAGAAGAAACAGTATATTTAAAATGATGCAAGAAATAATATATTCTAAATTAAAAAACAAAAGTAGGTTAACTGCTTATAAATTTCAAAATGGGAAAAATTTTAATGTGATATACACTATTGGATTTACTTCAAATATAACAAACATTTGAATAATTCTGGCCACCATTTAGCCTTTAAACTAGGTTTTTTCTATACAGTGTATTAAGTATTATTGAGAACAATATTTTGATTTTATTTAAAAGGAATCAATAAATTTTAATCAATAAATAAACATTGAGCAAAGCATTGTAGTTGAGACTGAGTTATTGTAAGGGGTCCCTGTCTTTATTAGAAATATGATATAATTTTGAAGGGAGGAGATCTATAATTACTAATAAGATATACTGAAATTTTCTGGTAATTTGCTATTATTATTATTCTGGTAAAATCAGAAGCCATGTTTGTCTCATTTTTCCTTGAGCTTCAATAATTTAACTTATTATAGATGCAAAGAGGAATATTTTATAAAAAATATAATTTTTAAAGAGTTAAAAGGTTTTTTTAATTTTTATTTTGGTTGATATGTATATGGAGCACAGAACAATAAATTTGAAAGATATTTATTCAAAATATGTATTATATTATTTTGAGGACTAAATATAATGTTTTATAAAAGTTTTTTTTGTTATTGAAACAATAGGATTTAAGCATAAAGGCAATTGCAACTTATGTCTGCCAAAACACCTCCTTTGTTGTTTCTACTCTATTATCTAAATAACTCTGTCATGAATAAAAGGGATGTAACTGATTCAGATTTATTGCTCAAGCAGAAATATCTTTAAAATAATTTGCTTTGCAGTTCCATCCTGAAAATGAAAAGAGCGATTTAGAAAGAAAGGGGTGTGTGTGTGTGTGTGTGTGTGTAACTTCAGGAGTTAGTATACTGATCAGGGCTGGAAGAAGAGTGGGGTGTGGAAATTCTCATAGCGGAACGTGTCAACCTGAAGGAAGACCCTTTCATTCATCAGAAAGATTGGTCCTGAAAGGTGCTAGAAGGCCAGGACCGGCCTGATTCATAATGGTGATAGAGGTTGATGGTGGAACTAAAACCAACTTGAATTATATTTGTCCTGGGTTTTCTGATTTTTAGGTTCAATCCCTGTGGTGAAACCACTATCTCCTTATTGCTGTCATTGCCTCTCTCTTATCATGTACAGAAGATTAAAAACGGCTGTCAGAGCTGGACATGCCCAATAACCACAGGCAGGCTTTGACTGCAAGCAAAAAGCTATATCAATTCCCCTTTACATCTGCATCAACTACCAGAGAGCAATCAGATGTATCAGCGGGAAGCCTCACCTCGGTGTGAATAGACTGACCAGTTCAAGCAGGATGATTTCTGCAATGCCTTGCCGGGATGTTCAGGGCAGCCAGTGGGCTTTTCAGTTCTGCCACTAAACTGACACTTCTCAAAATGATTTGTTAGTTCCTTCAATGGATATTTTGTCTTCTACACACAAAACTTTAATAATACAATTGTGATATCAATGCCATATCTTGTAGTAACTTGTACAAAAACAGTAGGTTTTTTGACCCATGATTATTTATAAGGCTATTATAATGTTAATTCAGAATTTTGGAATGTAGTAGTTTCCTCTACCCTCAGTTCTCTTCCACAGTTTCAGTTACCTGGGATCAAACACAATCTGAAAGTATTAAATGGAAAATCCCAGAAATAAACAATTCATAAGTTCTATATTGTGTGCCATTTAGAGTATTGTGATGAAATCTCACAACCTCCCACTCTGTCCTACTCAGAATGGCCCAGAATGTGAATTATCACTCTGTCCAGCATACCCACACTAGATACACTACTGGTCTGTCAATCACTGACATTATCTGTTCCCAACTTCCAGCTCTCAACATCCACATGACTGGATGGTCCAGGATCACCTGAAGCAGGTGATTGTACTTCTGATCATAGTTCAGAAGGTCAACAGCAGCTTAATGCTAAGTCCCAGTGCTTAATTCATTCACCTCACTTCATCTCATCACACAAGCATTTTATTATCTCATATCATCACAAGAACTGTGAGTACAATACAATAATATATTTTGAAAGAGATAAAGAGGAAGAAAGAGAGAGACCACTTATTAGACCATAGTGTTATAATTGTTGTTTATTTTTTAGCCTCATTTGGTTCTGTTAATCTCTTATTATGCATAACTTATAAATTTAACTCTATCTTAACTATGCATACATAAGAAAAAAAGTATATATTGGATTCAGTACTATAGTGGTTTCAGGTTTCCACTGGGGGGGTGGGTCTTGGAACATATCTTTTATGGATAATGGGGGGCCACTGTGTAAGGAGCATTTTAAAATGTATTATCTCATTATTATACCAATTGCATGTGGCATAAAAGAAGGGTATTAACATTGTTTCAATATTATGAAGAAGGAACAGCACAGAAACTTCTTAAAGTGGAAATATGAAATATATAAGTCCAAGCCAATAGCCTCCAGAGTGGAAACCACTTTTCTTGGTCTTGACCATTGTATGGTTCAGATTAAGATATCTTATGTTGCGGTAAGAAATGACCCCAAAAATCTTAGCGAAATTCAATAGAAAGTAATTTTGTTTCTTTTTCATCCCTCATGTTACGTGTCTATCATGGTTCAGCTGAATGGTTTTGAGACCTATGAAACAATTCTATCTACATTGTCACTGAAAGGAACAATTATAGAAAGAATTCATAATTCTTTTTTTATTTTTGATTATTGTGGGTACATAATAGTTGTATATCTATATAGGGTACATGTAATGTTTGGATACAGGCAAACAATGTGAATTAATCAAATGAGCCAATTGGAATATCCATCACCTCAGGGATTTATCATTTCTTTGTGTTAGGAATATTATAATTCCACTCCTTTATTTATATGAATGCATACCCTAATTGTTGATAATAGTCATTTTGTTGTACTATCAATTATAGTTCATTCTATCTAACTGTATTTTTGCACCCATTAACCATCCCCACTTTATCCCCCACTCCTCACTAACCTTCCCAGCCTCTGGTAACCATCATTCTACTCTGTTTACTCAATTGTATTTAGTATTTAGCCCCCACATATGGCTGAGGACATGCAAGATTTCCCTTTCATCACTTGGATTATATCACTTAACATAACATTCTCCAGTTCCATCCATGTTGTCACAAATGGTAGAATTTCATTCTTTTTTGTGGCTATATATTATTCCATTGTGTATATGTACTGATTTCTTTATCCATTCATCCACTGCTGGACTCTTAGGTGGATTCCATATCTTGGCTATTGTGAATAGTGCTCCAATAAACATGGGAATGTAGATATCTTTTTGATATGCACAATTCCCCTCCTTTGGATAAATAACCCATAGTGAAATTACTGGGTCATATGGTAGTTCTGTTTTTAGGTTTTGAAGGACACCCATACTGTTCTCCACAGTGATTGCATTTTCACATTCCAACCAATGGTGTAGAAGGGTTCTCCTTTCTCCATATCTTTACCAGCATTCTCTATTATCTGTTGTTTTGATAAAAGCCATTTTAACTGGGCTGAGATGAAATGTCATTGTAGTTTTGAACTGCATTTCCTGATTTCTAATGATGTTTAGCATTTTTTTCATACACCTGGTCATTTGTATGTCTTCTTTTGAGAAATGTCTCTTCAGATCCTTTGCCCATTTTTAAATTGGATTATTTTATTTTTACCTATTGAGTTGTTGGAGCTTCTTATATATTCTGTTGTTAATACCTTATCAGATGAATAGTTTGCAAATGTTTTCTCCCATTCAGTGAGTTGTCTCTTCACCTTCTTGATTCTTTTGCTGTGCAGAAGCTTTTTAGCATGATGTGATCCCATCTGTCCAATTTTGCTTTGGCTGCCTGTGTTTCATGGGTATTACTCAAGAAGTTCTTGCCAAGACCAATGTCCTGAGGTATTTCCCCAATGTTTACTTTTAGTAATTTCATTGTTTCTGGTCTAAGATTTAAGTCTTTAATACATTTTGATTTGATTTTTGTATATGATAAGAGTTAAGTATCTAGTTTTATTCTTCTGCATATAGATATCCAGTTTTCTCAGCACCATTTATTGAAGATATTGTCCTTTCTCAACTGTATGTTCTTGGTAACTTTGTCTAAAATAAGTTCACTATAGATATGTGGATATATTTCTGGGTTCTCTGTTCGGTTCCATTGGTCTATATGTGTCTGTTTTTATGCCAGTACCATGCTGTTTTGGGTACTACAGCTCTGTAGTATGATTTGAAGTCAGGTACCGTGAATCTTCCAATTTTGTTCTTTTTGCTAAGGATGGCTTTGAATATTCTGGGTCTTTTTTGGTTCCATATAAATTTTAGGATTATTTTTTCTATTTCTAGGAAGCATGTCATTGATATTTTGATGGGGATTGCACTGAATATGTAGATTGCTTTGGGTAGCATGGCCATTTTAACAATATTGATACTTCCAATGGAATATATTTCTATGGTTTGTGCCCTTTTAAATTTCTTTCATTGATGTTTTATAGTTTTCAATATAGAGATCTTTCACTTATTTCATTAAGTTTATTCCTAGATATTTTATTTGTAACAATTGTAAATGGATTACTTTCTTGGTTTCTTTTTCAAATTGTTTACTGTTGGCATATAGAAATGCTCCTAATTTTCTTATGTTGATTTTGTATCCTGAAGCTTTACTGAATTGTTTATCAGTTCTAATTGTGTCTGTGTGTGTTTGTGTGTGCGCGTGCGTGCGTGGAGTCTTTAGGTTTCTCTAGATATGGGATCATATCATCTGCGAACAAGGATATTTGACTTTTCCCTTTCCAATTTGTGTGACTTTTATTATTTTCTCTTATCTGATTGCTCTAGCTAGAACATCCAGTACTATGCTGAATAACAGTGGTAAAAATGGGTATCCTTGTCTTGTTCCAGATCTTAGAGAAAGATTTTCAGTTTTTCCCCATTCAGTATGATATGAGCTATTTGTCCGTTACATATGGCTTGAAACATGTGAGGTAAGTTCCTTCTATATTCATTTTTTTGAGAGTTTCTACCGTGAAAGGATGTTGATTTTTGTTGAATGCTTTTTCAGCATCAATTGAAATCGTTGTATAGATTTGTCCTTTGTTCTATTGATATGATGTATCACATTGATTGATTTGTGTATGTTGAACCATCCTTACATTCCTGGGATGAATCTCTCTTGATCATGATGAATAATCTTTTTAATATGTTGTTGAATTCAGTTTGCTAGTATTTTATTGAGATTTTTTGCATCTATGTTCATCAGCAACTTCGCCTATAGTTTTCTTTATTTTTAATGTCTTTGTCTGGTTTTGGTATGAGAGTAATGCAGAGTTATGAAAGGAGTTTGGGAGTTTTCCCTCCTTCTCAATTTTTTGGATTAGGTCAAGTGGAATTGGTTTTAGTTTTTCTTTGAATATTTGATAGAATTCAGCAGCGAAGCCATTCGATCCTGGCCCTTTCTTTGATGGGAGACTTTTTATTACTGATTCTATCTTGTTACTTGTTATCAGTTTATTCAGATTTTGGATTTATTACTGGTTTAATCTAGGTAGGTTGTATATGTCTGAGAATTTATCCATTTCTTCTGAATTTTTCCATTTATTGGTATATATTTGTTCATAGTAGTCTCTATTGATCCTTTGGATTTCTGTAGTATCATTTGTATTATCTCTTTTTTCATCTCTGATTTTATTTATTTGAGTCTTCCCTCTTTTTTTCTTAGTCTGGCTAAAGGTGTGTCAATATTGTTTATCTTTCCAAAAAAACAATTTTTTGTTTTCTTTATCCTTTTGGAGGGTTATTTTGTTTCTTTTTAATTTCATTTTTTTGTGTTTCTGATCTTTATTATTTCTTCTACTAATTTTGGGTGTGATTTGCTGTTGTTTTTCTAGCTCTTTGAGATGCATTGTTAGGTTGTTTATCTGAAGCTTTTCTACTTTTTTGATGTCGGCACTTACTGCTAGAAACTTTCTTCTTACTACTGCTTTTTTTTTTCGCATTCCATAGGTTTCAAAATGTGATTTCATTTTCATTTGTTTTGAGAAATTTGTAAATTTCCTTCTTAATCTCCTTATTGTCTCACTGGTCAGTTAGGAGCATATTGTTTAATTTCAATGTGTATTTGTATTTTCCAATGTTCCTCTTATTATTGATTTCTAGTTTTATTCCATTTGAGGTCAAGGATAATACTAGTTATGATTTCAATTTTTTTTCATTTATTAAGACTTTTTTTGTGGCCTAAAATATTGTCTATCCTTGAGAATGATCCAAGAGCTGAGGAAAAGAATATGTATTCTGCAGCTGTTGGATGAAATGTCCTGTAAATATTTATTAGGTTCCTTCGGTCTAGAGTGCTGATTAAGTGCAATGTTTCTTTGTTAATTTTCACTCTGGATAGTCTGTCCAATGCTAAATGTGGAGTGTTGAGGTCTCCAATGATTATTTTAGTGGGGTCTATCTTTCTCTTTAGCTCTGATAATATTTGTTTTATCCATATGGGTACTCCAGTGTTGGGTGCATATATATTTAGAATTGTTATATTCTCTTGCTGAATTGACCCTTTTATCATTATATAATGACCTTCTTTGTCTCTTTTTACAGTTTTTGTTCTGAAAGCTATATTTTTCTGAAAAGAATAGCTACTTCTCTTTTCGTTTTCCATTTGCATGGGATATCAATTTCCATCCCTTTAATTTTAGTCTATGTGTACCTTTATAGGTGAAGTATATTTCTTGCAGACAACACATAGTTGGCTCTTCTTTTTTTTTTTTAATCCATTAAGCCACTATATGTCTTTTGATTGGAGAGCTTAGTTCATTCACATTCAATAATATTAATGATAGGGATGGACTTCTATTGATGTATTGTTATTTGATTTCTGGTCGTTTTGTGGTCTTCTCTTTTTCTGTTACTTCCTTCCTATCTTTCTTTGATAAAAGTGATTTTCTTTGATACTGTCTTTTAATTTCTTGCTTTTATTTTTTTGTATATCTTTTGTAGTTTTTTTCATTGAGGTTACCATGAAGCTTGCAGAAAACATTTTATAACCAATTATTTCAATCATTTGACAAATAAATATGCAAAGAAATGAACAAGCAAGAAGAAATCTAAGAGTAATTCTACCCTTTAACTCCTTCCCCCTCCTGCTTTTTAACATTTTGTTATTTCCCTTCATATCTTTTTGCACTACTTATCTTTCAAAAAGTTGTTGTAGTTACTTTTGATAGGTTTTTCTTTTAGTCTTCTTACTCAAGATATATGTGATTTTTACATTGCAATTACAGCAATAGAATATTCTGTATTGTTACCAGTGAGTTGTATACTTTCAGGTGATTTCTCTTTGTTCATTAACAACCTTTCCTTTTCTTTCACAGTGAAGAATTCCATTTAACTTTTCTTGTATTACAGGTCTGATTTTGATGAAATCCCTTAGCTTTTGTTTGTCTTGGAAATCTTTATTTTTTTTTCATGATTGAAGGATATTTTTGCAGGATATAACATTCTAGGATTAAGATTGTTTTCCTTCAACATGCTAAATATGTCATGCCACTCTCTCCTGGGCCTATAACATTTCCACTGAGAAGTCTGCTGTCACATGTATTGGAGCTCATTTATATATTATTTTTATTTTTTTCTAGCTTCTCTTAGGGCCTTTTCTTTATCTGTGACCTTTGGGAGCTTGATTATTAATTGTATTGAGGCAATCTTGTTTGGGTTAAATCTGCTTGATGTTCTATGATCTTCTTATACCTGAATATTGATATCTTTCCTTAGGTTTGGAAAGTTCTCTCTTAATATTTCTTTGAATAAAGGTTCTACTCTGATCTCTCTCTCTCTTTCTACCTCCTCTTTAATGCCTGTAATTTTTAGATTTTCTAGAATTTATAGGCTATTTTCTAGATTTTATAGCTATGCTTCATTCTTTTCTACTCTTTTCTTTTTTCTCTTCTATTCATTTATTTTCAAATAGCCTGTCTTTAAGCTAATTCTTTCTTCTGCTTGGTCAATTCTGCTTTTGAGAAAGTCTGATTCATTTCCCAGTTTGTCAATTGACTTCTTAAGCTCCATAATTTCTGCTTGATTTTTTTTTTAATTTTTTCAATCTATTAAATTTCTCTGATAGGCTTCTGAGTTCCTTCTCTGTTGTTTTGAACTTCATTGAGCTTCTTCGCGATAGCTATTTTGAATTCTTTGTCTGAAATATTAAATATTTTCATCACCCTGGTACTGATCACTGGTACCTTATTTAGTTCATTTGGTGAGATCATGTTTTTCTGGATATTCCTGATGCTTTGGATCTTCATCAACGTCTGGGCATTTAAGGGTTAGGTTTTTATTTCAATCTTCACAGTCTAGGCTTGTTTGAGCCTGTCTTACTTGAGAAGGCTTTCCAGATATTCAAAGGAAATTGAGTATTATTATCTAAGTCTCTGGTCACTGCATCTGTATCAGCACTGGGATTCCCCAATCCCAATAATGCTATGACTCTTGCAAACTCATTGTGGTACTGCCTTGGTGACTAATTTTTGGTTCTTCTGAAGGATTTTGCTTGTATGGATAGTTGTTGAATTTGGTGTTTGTGCAGTGGGACAATCACTGGATAGTTCTTTTATTTTTTTCCCCACTGGATATTTCTATTTAGCCATCTTGCTCAGTGTCCTGTCATTCCAGAATTGGAAAGACCCTGCTCGGAAGTGGCAAATATCCTTTCTCTTTGTATTTCATTACTTCCAACTCACAGAAAAAAAACTGATATCACCAGAATGGGTTAAGCATTATCCTCATAGGGAGGGCCACCATAAGTCACATGGTCACATTGCCATGCCTGCCATCAACAAAGTAGTGAAACATAATTTTTTTCAGAAGGAGAGAAGAAACTTTGAGAACAGTAATACTATTATCCACAAGGTATTAAGGTATGAAGGTATGAAGGTATTAAGATAGCCAAGAAATAATTCCTAATTAATAAATGTCTGGATAATATTCTACATACTAAGGTAGGCTTGGATTTGAAAGAAAAAGAACCTGAGTAAGATATTGTAAATTCCTGTCACAATTTCAGGTCTAACATAGAAATATTTAGCAAGAATAAGTTGAGTCTGTGTGGCATTTACATACCCAGGAGGGAACTTGATATGGTAAGTTCTAAAACTCTATATTGGAAGCCCCACTATTTTATAGATATGTGATTTGTGCCAAATGCCTATTTTTTTCTTTATTGTCTTTAATAAAGTTCTTTGGGAGTTTCAAATGTCTTCTATTAAACAAAGCAGTTTTTGTATACTACTGGGGCAGACAGTTAAAGAGTGAGTTGTGCATCCCAGGCAGACTGCTTGTTAATGGCAGGGAAAACAAATGAAAGACATCAAGGGAAGATAAATTTCGAGCAACAGAGCTAGTGCCACTTGTTCCTGCTACTTTATTTCTGGAAGTCCTCCTTTCACTGTTAAACATTAGAAAATCTACTTTTTATTTTATTAATAGAGGCAACGTGAACTCACTTTCCCTCGGGCATTGAAATTGACCCCATAAGCATGATGAGATATATAATTTTAATCACAGCATTTTATAAGATATTTGCATTTTTAGAATGATGTTTACAAAAGGTTAATAAAAAATACCTATGTTTTGGCTTTATTTTGGCTTTACAATAATTATTAGAAAATATAGGATTCGTATAAAATCTTTAACATCTCTTCTCTTTGTATGTGAAACAATGACTGACAAGGCATAGGATAGTATAATTTAATTGGCCAGCATTAAAACAAATTCAAATAGAAAAGCTCATTTTTGCCATCTTACCTTTTTTTTTTTTCCAATTATAAGTAAACTCAGGTTTCCATCACTTCCAGGCTCAAGGTTCCTAGAAAATCTGACAATGATTTTTATCAGGGCCAAATATTTCCAAGTGTTCATGCTCAGAGATCTCCCTTAGCACAGGCCTGTTCTACTCTCAATATCTTTCAGGTATTAATCCTCTTTTGATACAGTTGCTGAACGGAATGCAGCTCATAGAAATGAAACCTGGGAAGGTCTACGTATAACACACTGAGGAGTATAATTGAGCTTAGCATTTCACACTGTTCTAATTATATGCATTCAGTTTTCTTGCCACTTGTAAAACTCGGAACTCTGAATCATGGCTATTTTGCCGGAAAGATAGACACTTCTCAGACATTCATATCAGGATAAATATTTGGGCGTGTGTCTATATTAAGCATTTGGAAAGACAACTATGAAATCTTTAAAACAAATATACATATATATTACACAGATACTTGATATAGATATGCATCCATCACATTATAGTTTTTAAGTTTTGAATAGGCAAGTTTTGTCAAATGCAATCAAAGGCACTTCATAGCACTAAACAATAAGAATCATAAAGTCAATTTCATATTTGTACTTTTATTCTTTTGTTCATTTGAGTGTAAGCTTGTGCTTTTATTAAGAAATATTAAGAAATGACAAAATGTTATAATATGATTTAAAATTTGATATAGAAGAGAATATGTTTGTATCAGTATTTCTTAGCATAAAACACTAATCAATGTGGCACACAAAAATATTATTGAAAATTTCATTTTGGAAAAAATGTGCTAAGCAAATATTGCTGAGGTACATCTTAGAACTTTTAATTTATTAATATACATTTCATTTTTACCTTTTTTAAAAAATTTCAGCATATTATGGGGGTACAGATGTTTAGGTTACATATGTTACCCTATCCCTCCCTCCCCCCCCCAAGTCCGAGCTTCAAGCATGTCCATTCCCCCGGGAGGTGCGCATCGCACTCACTGTTTGCGCATATGCCCGTCCCCTCCTACCCCATCCTCTTCCCCCTGCCCAACATCCAATAAATGTTATTCTTATATGTGCACTTAAGTGTTGATCAGTGAAACCAATTTGATGGTGAGTACATGTGGTGTTTGTTTTCCCATTCTTGGGATACCTCACTTAGTAGATTGTGTTCCACCAAAAGAACAAAAG
>CAUYSK010041268.1:0-11934 GCA_963575035.1 Avahi laniger | reverse complement strand
AGGATTGTGAAATATCTTCTTAAGTTAGAAGCGTCAAAATTGCCCACATAAAAAAATCCCAACCACATTTTCTGTGTTAAGAATGGAGAGAAAAAGACCAAAATGTAAGAACTAAAACTATCAAACTCTTACTAGAAAACACTCCAAAAACTTCACATCGTTGCATTTGGTAAGGATTTTGCCGAAGGCCCAGGTAACAGTAGGAAAAAAAAGACAGATTGGAATTTACGAATTTTTATTTTAAAAATGTACATTTGTTGGGAGCCAACATGGCCGTGAAAAGGCAGCTTACGGCAGCCATTTATGCCAGCCTTCACTTCCTCCTTCTTCCTCCTCCCCTGGGAAGTCCCGCGCTAGATTTCCCGCGCGCCAAGACCAACGACCCCTGCTCCCTCACGTCACCCGTCTACCACCAATCAGAGAATGCCACGGCCCCTAAACTTACCCTTCCCCCTTCCCAGGGCATATAAGCAAGCACCCGACAATAAACGCTGAGGCTTGATCAGAACTTTGTCTTGCCTCCATTTTGTGTGTCTCTTGTCCCATCTGTCTCCCTCTCTCTCTCTCTCTCTCCCCTTTTTCTCTTCACCGGCAGGTAGTCCGCCCCTCGCCACCCCACGCTGTATGTCCCGCGGGTCGGGACAGGAGGGAACTGCACAAGGGTCTGAATACCAGGAGAGGAGGCTCACTGAGGACCTTCTTAGAGATCACCTAGAACAGCACCCCATCCAAGTTTACAATCCATGAAACTTTTAACCTTCATACCCACTACTGTCCTTAATGGGGTCCTCATTGTCAATTGGCCAGCAGTGATCCACCTACAACATTTCATTTTTGGGCCTGCATCCTTTGACCAGTCCAGCACCAAGTGTCAGGTTTCCTGGAAGACAGACTCTGAGAAAGAGATTTACATATAAGCAGTTTATGGACAATGATGTGGGAAGGAGGGGCATGGGAAGAAAGATTGTGCACAGGGAAAACTGAACTTTTATGCAATTGTATCAAAAACTTCAACTAATACAAGAGAAGTTCGGAAACTCGGATGGCCCTTAGAGTTGTCCTGAATTAAGGCAAGGAGATGACCCATCAACCAGTGATTAGATAAATGGATAGATAGGATATTATAAATAATATGATAACATAAATAATAGTCCATCTATAATATCTATCTGTCTATCTCCAGAATTTGACTACTTTTCACCACCTCCTATTACTCGTGTCCAAGCCACCACAATACCTTAGCAGGGCCCACAGTGCCCTTGTCATCTGAACTCCAGCTACCTCCCCAGACTCCTCTCTGACCATGCTTCTCTTGGCTCATTCCTCTCTAGCACAAGTGTCACCTTAACACATACCACATCTGCATTTCCTCTCCGGCACACTCTATCTTCTGACAATACTATATTTTCTTTCATTGCTCTTGTCACTATCTGCTAATATATTAGATATATATTTGTTTATTTGTTATAAATTTGTCTTCCACACTAGATTATATTTTATGTAAGATCAGGATTTGTTTAATTTCATCATTTATCCTCAGAGCCTGGAAATGTGCCTGGTATACAATGTAGGCCCTATAAATATTTGGCAAATGAATGAATAAGTTCATTATTAACAACTTCTTAGTATTATGAGATGTAGCACTGATGAGCTTTGTTAGAAATATTTGTGGGTTCTGATTGAACCAATGCAGGAAGCCACAGACCTCTTTTCATGCTCAGAATTATCTTCTTTGAGTTAAATTTGGCTTGAATTTTAAGACAAAAGGCAGTATTCTGTTTTCTAAGTGGCCCTATTTCCTCTTGCATTGACATCCATTTCGGAGCACCTATTGTGCTGTGAACTTTGCTCTTGCAGAGTCTATTGTTTGGCTTTGCACCAACATAAAATCCCTTGGGATTGAAACAAAAGGGATTAAAAGGGATATAGTATTACCCCATTTTCCATGGCTTCTTTTCAACTCTTGGCATCTAGATTCTCACGTATTCCCAAGACCAATCTGATCTGGGGACCGTTAGGAACCTTGTGTTCTCCATGGTCTGTCTGCCACCCAGCTTTGTCATTACTCCTTACGGTGTGTGTTAGAGGAAATAAAGAGGGGCAAGATCACTTAAATTGATTCATTTCTTATAAACCTATTTAGAGCATGATGCAGGAGAATCTTAGCCTCTCTGTTACTTTGAAATGTTTAAGTTATCAAAATTCAATTTACCTATGTAGAAATAAATCTCAGTAGCAGCAAATCCACAAAGATGTTACATCTAGCTCTGCTCTAACATTTATCCAAAGTCTCATTCTTGTGTCTCTGCAACATTTAGGAGATTTTCTAGGGGAGTCATGGATAGGAGAGAAAACACTACCATTTGGTAGGTCAAGTTAGAAATATTTAGGAGTTTTACAAAAATTTGGCCAAGTCTGGGTGAATACTTCAATGTTTTCATTTTTCCACCTATTTTTGTGCATTTGATTAACTATGCTATATTACTATAATAGAATGTAAACCGTATGAGAGCAGGGATAAGTTTCTATTTTTTTCACCCTATATCTAAAATATCTAGAGCAGTTCTTGGTGTCTATTAGACACTTGATAAATATATTTCTTGAGAAAATTAAGATCTGTTATTTTTTTCTGCTTGTATGATTTTGACTTCTCTTTATATCAATGTTTAGTTATACCAAACATAACCCACATAAAATTTTTATTGTTTTTCTTTTCTGTGGAGAAATAATTGAAGGCTTAGAAAATATGCTCTTGATTTTCATAAAGTGTCTTGCTTTCCCTAATCTTGTTTTGAGGTTGCAAGAGGTGTGAAGTTTTCATCATCTTTATTAATAAAAATATAAGAAAGGTAGAATTTCACGTTTTCAATATTAGATCGACTCTTATCATTAATTCATTCTCTCTATAAATATTTATAACTAGTGATGTCAAACACTATCTTTGCCTTGGAAGCAGTAGCAGTAGCCTTCATCGATCTTATGCTACGATGGGAAAGATAGACATTGAATTAGCAAATTCAACTGAGATGAATGTTGGAAAAAAGCAAAAATAGTGTGCCATGGGAGCAAACATTCAACAGGAAGAAATAATACCTAATTTGAAACAATACTTAATTTGAAATCTAAAGGCAGAATTGAAGTTATCTCATCTAAGGGTTGTAGAACAAAGTGTTCCTGGTAGAAGAAGTAGCAAGTTCAAAGGTCTTGAGGAGATAGAAAATTTGGTGTATTTCCTTTTTTTAAAGTAAACTGTATGGCCTAAATCCCTGAGAACAAGGATCAAAGTGGTACATAATGAGGCCAGAGAGATTGGTACAACCCCAACTGTGTATATTCTTAAAGAATATTTGATTTTAAACTTAGAGCCTGATAAGTTTTTAAAAAGGGGATGGCATGGTCAGAATTGGTTGAAAAAGTTGCTTTAACTTTAGTGTGGAGAATGTGGTTAGAATGACCTTGGGAACACAATTTAGAAGTCATTTGAAATATTTTGCATGGGAAACCATGATGACTTGGATTAGGGTGGCATCAGTAGAGATAAAGAAAAGTCTAGGAAATAAAGGACTATTTAGGAGATAGAATTGCCAGGACTTGTTGAAAGATTGGATTTGGGAAGTGAAGGAAATAGCAGATTCAAAAATGGCTTCCAGATTTTGGGCTAGAGTAATGGGCTAAATAGTGGGCACATACACTAAAACGGGAAACACTTGTCTGGATAAATGGTAGTGTAATCAGTCACCTACTTGGTGTGATCTGAGAAGTTGCAAAAATTTCACCTTAAAATCTGCTACTTATGAAATTTGTAAGATAGAAATTTAAAAGTTGGAAGAATTTTATAGATAATTTTCCTGATGTATTTAGTCATACAAAGATGCCATAGGATAATTATTCAATCTTTGTCCAATTTTAACAGAAGGGAGTTCACAGTTATGTTCTAGGGATACTAGTGATTATGTCTCCATACCTCCTAAAAGAATCTGCCCCCTTTCCCAGCACTTGGCTGAAGATCTTGACCAAATTGATAATTGGTAGATCCAACCTGCTTGGCACAGCAAATTGGAGCAAGTATGGGTAAATGGACTCAAGATGAATTGATGAAATTCTGTGGGAATAACTTGAACTATAATCTTATAGTTGTATAGTTTGAACTATAAGACCCAGAATGGCAGAGAGATGCTGTTGGATGCTGGAATGCTAAGAGAATACTGAAATGATAATAGAGCTGTTGCGATGGCAAACGAGAGCCACACACAAATTAAAATTATGGCGACACAGAAGCTGAAAGTCCTATGGGGTAATCCATTCTGTAGAGAGAAGAATGTAGCAGACTCAAGGAGGAAAAGGAGAGAACAGACCATGTGGCTCCCCAGAGAAAGAGGTAGGGAGAGGATATGCCTGACACTATTTTGGTTTCCATGAAGCCTGGCTGTACTGACAGCAGTTAAGTTCTACAAGTATCTCTTTTACCTTTCAACAATCCACTTTAAAAAATAGTGATGCTAGAGAGGGATTTTTTTCGTTGCAACCATTTGATGTCTTCAGATACTTCCATGAGAAAGATTTCTATTTAACAGATACAGAGGATATGGTTTTCTTCTGTACGTTGAGCTGCATCTTTACGCAACTTATGTGCATTGGTCCTTGGGAACCATGTTGAATAAGTCTAATTCCTCTTCTATATTACTGTCCGTTGAAGATCATGGGGTGCCTCTTCTCCAAGTCTTCTTTTCTCCACACAAAACATCAGTGGTTGCTTTAATTGTTCTTAACATAATTTGATTTTCAGATCTCTTCCCAATTCTGTCACACTCCTCCGAGTATCTTATGATTTGTCGGTGCTTTTAAAATAAGGGACCCAGAATTAAATGCAACACTTCATGTATGATTTGACAAGCTCAGAATAACCTAAGGTTATCACTATCCACTGTAACTTTGTAGTAACTAAATCTCTTTTAAGAAAATTCCTATATTTGTGCTTTTTTGAAAGCATAAATATACTTCTGGAAAAAATACCATTAAAAGTAAATTCTTTGGATTAAGACACTATCACCTGGTACAATGAAAATACTCTTGCAAGGCAAGTAATGACATTAAGTTATTACCAGTTACTCAAACCTTATCTTATGGTCTTTCTAAGGAGTAAGATAGAAGATATTTTCCTATCAAAATGAAATGTGAAATATTATACATTTTGAAAGAACAGGAATTCCTGAGCCAAAAACACACCAAGCAATGCACGGAAGTGAGGTAGGGCATAAGCTTCTAAATCAATGAGAATACTGGTTGGATGTGGAAGAGAAATCAATATAAATAAGGATAGTAAATGAGAGGTGAAAAGGTATAAAAAAGTTCAGTTATAGGTAGCAGTTCTCTGCTGACAATGCATTTTCCAGGGCTACTTTGAGATAGATGCCCTCTTCAGATTAGTTCAGAGAGTGGAAAGTAGAAAGCCTGCAATTTCTGTTTTTCTGGTTATGGGTGACTGCTCATGACCAGTAAGCATGATAAGAAAGTAACAAAAATCTTTAAAATGTCAATAATTAGCTGTAGATCTATTGGTCTCTGCAGTCAGGCCCCATGAACTGTCATACCACTGTAAATATATCAGATTAGGTGATACTTTAATATCGATGCCCAAAAGTCCTTACAGAGGAGAGTCAATGATTGATTATTAAATTTCATTTTGTGTGTGTGTGTGTGTGAAACTGAGAAGTAAATGTGAAAAAGCTTTTTCCATCGTTATGGGGCAGAGTCAAGAATAGACACCTCTTCTTCAAAAATGGTTCAATTTCCAACCCTGCTGAGCCCTGCCAATTGCAAACTGATCCGGTGTGTGCTGGCAATCTGTCCAGGCACAGTAAGTGATCATGCGCCACACCTTCTGCAATGAGGCATTAGCATTGGCATCTGGCTAAGGTTACCTGTGCCAGTAGAATGGCTGCCTGACTGTGGCTGTAGCTGAACAAGACAAAGGGTTTCACACTGCTTCTCTGGGCCAGATTTGCCTGGGGAAAGAAGTACTAAAGTCAAAATAAGAAATGAAAGTAAGACATCTTCTTGTACCTTCTCAGGTCCGTATTAGAGACGGTTTCTGGAACTGCAGGTTTCATTTAGCTTTCTTAAGATCACAATGCTTAGTCTCAGTAGGGTTATCAGTTCTGTCATGTATTATAAACCCTCCAATCAAGGCAGTGGGAACCAGTGTTTCTATTTAATACCCGGAGAAATGGTGGAAGTCAGCGATTGATACCAACACAATGATGGGAAAAAGTGTCCAGAGGTGCTACTCACATAATCTCATTTTACAACATCTTGAAAATTCAATAGAAAGGACTCCACTAACAATACCATTACACACTACTGATTATTGTTCTCAAATGTTCCTAAAGCTCTAAAAGCATAACTTAACAATAAAAACGCTCTATAAATACATCCCAACAATGAACATAACTGTATTTTTTTCCTTTAAAAACAAAAGCACACCATGTTAGTCACAAGTCATATAATTTTATTTAAGCAATTTCTTAGTCAAAAGTGCATTATCATTTTTAAAACATTATCTAATCTAAGTATAAATAAATGAGCTATTCCTTGACATAGAAAGTGTTTCCAAATAGTCTAGAAAAAGTGAAGAATATTGCACTATGTACTAACTGCCACCTATTTAATATGTGATCTTCATTGGTAGACATATTTTATTTATCATGAGTTCTACCCCATTTGCAAAGGCATTTGGGAAAAATAAGGAAAGTTTTCTTGCAAAAAGCATATGTAGCTTTAAAATTTCCTGCTATTTGTGTCTGTGATTCTTAGTCTTATCTTTGGCCATTAAGACTTTTGGAATAAGCATATTTTTCAAATGAGCTAAAATTGTAAGAAGTTAGTACTATATTCTGTCTTTAAAAACAAACAAATCAGCAGCTGAAAACCATATATGCAAAGTATGTGCCAGCTCTTGAAAAAAGATTTCAAGCTAGTTTTGAAAAATATAACTTGTGCTTCCTGTTTGTACTCACATCACGGAACAAGAAGAGAGTACATACCACTCATTTCTCCAAGAATATTATATTGTTTTATTCTGCAATTGAAAGAGCTAATAAATAAATAGCTTTCTATTTAATAAATTAATACTAAAATATCTAACAGTGTTAATTTTTTTAGTTTAACAGTTATAAATTTTAAATTATTTGAATACTATTGAAAATAATAAACTATAAAGGTACAAACGGTCTTAAAATTATTTTCAAAACCACTGGGAAATTCATGTGCTTTTTAAAAATTCATGGTTATACCGAAACTCATTTTCAAAGAATCATATGGAAATTTAACGTTTAATTTTAAATATTAAAATGTGTTAATATTTAAAAATTTTAGTGCAAATTAAAATATTGACAATGAAAATTTAAAAACAAAATCTATATATTTTATTTTTAATAATGTCCTAAAATGTTCTATGTTATTGTACGTTATTAACTTATGATCTTGAGGAAGCTGGTATGTTATTTTTAAAATATATTCAGAATATATATTTCACAGCTGAACTATCAATATAAATTTCTAAAACCTGTTTTTTACTAAGAATCTGAAAATCTATCAGCCTACATTTTATTTAAATATTCTTGAAAATGATTATTTTTGGCTATATTCTTAGATGGTAATTTAATGTATTCAGTTAGATTTGTTTACAGTTTTCATAAACAACATTTATTGGAGAATTCAAGAATCATCAGAAGAGAAAGTTTTAACTCCCTCAAACATAGTAAAATGATCAAACGTTTGGAAGAGAAGCAAATTGTAAAAATGTGTCTTAACTGAGACACATTGCCCTCAGGAACCATGCCTTTTTGTTTGATGATTCTTCCATAAACCTGAGTTTATTTTAAAAAATTGACCCTTTTAATCTAAGAAAGTTGATGGTGAAAGAATTCCACTTACGAGTTTTTCCACTAGACACTATAAAACTCCATCATAGCACCTTGCATTTTTGGCATCTGCAGTTGAACCCCACAGTTGAATGTTGCCAGATCTTATTTTGAAAAATGCGATTGTGTCCCTAGGATGCAAATCATCTGGATGAAAATTCAAGTCAAATAGAAAAACCTGCTTCGTCCTTGAGGCACCATTTGAGTTGAACAGTGAGGAGATCAAAACTGTGATGGGGTATAAAACAAGTTATGGGGAGAAAAAAGCAAGAAAAGAGAGAGAAAAGAAGAAAAAACAAGAGTGAAAAGAGAAAGCAAAGAGAGCCAGGTTTGTTTTGGAAGGACAGATTGCATCACATGCTTCTTGGTGCTGTTCACCCAAATAATGTTACCTTGCCCCCAAATACTGTAAAATATTGTCTACAACATTTGCTCTATGTGATCATGGTTGTTGGAAATATTTGACAATTGATTAAAATTTTCATTTTACCTTTGGGTAGCTAGTGATGTTTTAACACCTTTTTCTTTGTTGAAGAAGTTGAGATTATCACATATCAATAAAGAACAATTTTCTAAACTGTTTGGATATTTTTAAAAAGATATTAGAATAAAATTTTTATCAACATGAAAATATAGGTGGCAAACTTTTTGGAGAGCTGGATGATCCTTGATGACTCTTAGTTAGATAAAAACTGAAGGCTTTTCTGTTCCCAGATACAATGCTTAAAATGCAAAAGTATTCTTTACTTTTCTCCATAATGATAGATATTGTACCTACTCAATTCCCATTTTACAGTGTTTTATATTAAAACTCTAATGAACTATGTACTCATTTTACTGAACAACTCGGCCAATCTGAAAAGTGAAAGTGGAAAACTCTACATAATTATGTGGCTCACGTGGAATTCAATCTTGTATGTGCTTTATCTTTCTAAGGACAATGGTTCAAAACCTGTGTTGTAACCAGCAGGAGCAGAAGAGTCATAAACTAAGGAATTCTAAATAATTCATGGATGTGCATGGAAATAATGTTTCAAAACTGAAGTCAGAGCAGCTGCTAGGAGAAAAAGGTTTTTTAAAAAAAATCACAGAAACAACAGTCATATTATTTCAGGTTAGCTCACACCATTGTGTACATTTACAATGCAACATTTGTATGTTTCCATTAGTTTGGGAAAGAAAATTTAGGAGACTTAAAACACACAAACACAGCAAATATAAAGAATCTTTCTGGTTCGTGCAGACAGTATGCATGACTCAATAGTAAGAAACACTGTTGTACTTGCAGAGTCTACTCTAAAATATGATTTTGTATGTTTAAAAGTAAATCTAAACTTTGAATCTTAGGCCAAACAGTCCCCTATTAATAATGGAAGTACAAAAAAAGACAAATTATTGCCTCTTGGGCTTTCTTCCCCTTTGTTTATTTCACAAATCCCTCTTATCCTGACATAGGATTAGGAAAAGGGTCACTGTAGATGACTGGCAATAAATGTAAAACCAGCCATTATCCAGGTAGGTCATTTACAATTCTAAAATTAACAAGGATATAGAAGCAAATTGTTTATTACTCATAATTTCCAGGTTAGAAGTATGAATGTAGTAATGGAAAAAAAAAAGTAATCGAAACTGTATCAGGATAAACATTAAAATAAAACAGAATATTCTTCAAGATCTTGTTTGGAAAGGAGATAACTGAAAGTCATGTAAGTGGAACCATTTGTTGTTCAATTTATTTAAATTGATTTTGCTCCAGCCCCTTTTTCGTGGCAGGAACTGTTCTTCTCGCTCTCTGGTCTGACATACACATAGTACTTATAAATGTGTTTACCACTGGATTTAGGTATTAGCAGAATCTAAATTACCCTGACATTTCAAATAAAATAATGAATCATAGTGGACAAAATGCCTTATGGAAATAATTCAGTAATATAGATTAAATAATACATTATTTAAAGTAACTTTTATATTAATATTTTAAGTTTATTTACATTAAATATTTTTCTTGAGTAATGGTGATGTTGGCCCTGTAGTTAACAGGGAAAAAACACATTATTCATCTTTAAAATTTGGGACAGAATCAGCTTCTTGTCGCACGTAACTCAGTGTAAATTTCCAAACTTGTAAATCAATCTCTCTTCCTACCAGAGTATCTGTTTGATCCTATTTAAAGCACGAGGCAATAACCTGTATATTCTGAGGGTTTTTTAAAGAGATATTGAGAAGACTGAAATAATTTATATTATTGAATGCTCAAATGAAGTCTGTTATTTTAACTATTTCTAACTACGGTTTAGATTTCTTAATGAAGATTGTTAGTTTACTCTCAAAAATTGGCCTTGTTTTAACCTGGTTCTATGTTCACTCATAAGATTGCAAATAAGCAGGATTCAAGTCAGGTCTAACTTTTTAAACATATACTTGAAATTGAGATTTTCTTTCTTTTCTTTTAATTATCAGAAGTATTGCTTTCTGCTTTTATTTGGTATTAGTTTGATACCTAAAGAAAAAACCAAATAAATAAATTAAAAAACTATGTGCAGTTGATTCAAATCAAAACCAAACCTTTCATCTGGCCTGTGACTTCCATGAATCAGCTGTTCCACAGTTACAGTTTAAAGCAATGCCATAATCTCCCCTGTGAATTCTAGTTCACAGACGAAAGCTATAATATACCACGTGACTTAGCAGTAGAAACATAGTGGGCTGGGGGGATGTGGATTTGATCCTAACTTCACTGAGCACCTCGAATTTCCATTTTGACCATCTTGTTATTGACTTACTCTGCATTCTTTAGCCCAGGTAGAGAATATGTACATGGTGCAAGTGAGCTACCTTTCCTTTTCTTTTTGTCTTTTGCCATGTCTGGGCTCTCTGATCTTCAGTATTTTTAAGTCCTTCAGTATTTTTAAGCTCTTTCCTCTGTAGTTTATTAAATGAGGGAAGTATGAATGAAAAGCTGTTTCGTATACTTATCGTGTGCAAATAACTCACTTTCATTTGCACATAGGTCAGAAGAGCAGAGAGGTTTCATCTCCTTGACCAGCTTTCGTCTCCTTCTAACAGCTATCTGGTGAGTTTTGTGGTGAGGTCTCATGCAGGCTCTGAGACAAAGTGTGCGTGATCAATTGAGGATGTCTGTCCTTGGGTGCTGAAGTGAAAAGTTTGCCATTCTACATGTAGATACAAAGTTCGGCAAATGACCAGCTATGCTTTGCTGAAAGTCAGAAAATAATTCTGAGTTATTTACATCCCAATTTCTACTTATCTCTGGCTTTATCTGAGAAAAACAAATATAGTATATAAAAATAGATTTCAATGACTTTAAAAATCAAAAATCAGCGATGGAATGAGTCCTCACTTGGGATTTACTTTTGCCTAAAGGTAAGCAGAAAAGAATGAATGTGAATCTTATTTCGGTACTTTTCAAAAATTGGTTGATAATGGGTGATAAGTTCAGCCTGGCTCAGCTATTTGCAGTGAGCAGTGTTCTGAATTTGGGTTGCAGGTAACTATAGACAGGAGAGCAGAGACATACCAAAAAAAAGTTTATTCAGTCAAAAGAACCATTTATTGTTTACAAATTTTAAAACATTTCGAGGACATATGTACATATTCTGAAAACTACTTATGATTGGACATTTTATTCTGTGAGATTGAAAACGTTTTCAAGTTTAGTTTTCATTCTGGTAGGGTTCAAATGGGGGAAAAATATTATTGTGTAGTTTCAGAAGTAAAGACTTACCTATTTTTGTTCCCCCCCCCACGGTAAGACCTAAGAAATCATCCAAGTATTTCAATTATACTTAATGGTTAGAAACATTGTCCACTCCAGGTCTGATTGGTCTTGAAATGCTATATGGCTTTTTTTTTTTTTTTTTTTTTTTGTGACATATTATCACTCTTTTTGTCCGGGCTAGAGTGAGTGCCGTGGCATCAGCCTAGCTCACAGCAACCTCAAACTCCTGGGCTCAAGTGATCCTTCTGCCTCAGCCTCCCAAGTAGCTGGGAC
>CAUYSK010041267.1:0-12005 GCA_963575035.1 Avahi laniger | reverse complement strand
TCTCGCTCTTGCTCAGGCTGGTTTCGAACTCCTGAGCTCAAACAATCTGTCTGCCTCGGCCTCCCAGAGAGCTAGGATTATAGGCGTGAGCCACCGTGCCCGGCCTTATTTATCTTAATATGTTTTTACCTATCTAGAATTTGACATGGCATCCTTGAACTGCACAGGATGAAAACCGTAAGTTAAAGTTTTGTTTTTTTAAACAAAATAGCCTATTTTCTCAGTATCAGTTGTTGAAAACCATAGCTTTCCTCTTTCTTTTTGATTTGTATAATAACCACCCTTTAATTTCTTAAATGGAAATTATTTTTGCATAATATTGCTTTACAATGTTATCTAGAAAAAAGTTTTATAGCTACTAAGATGATCAGAAATATTTTAAACTATAATAAAGTCACAGTAAAGAACTTTCTGACCTAGAGGTGAGCCAACACTGTCCCCAGGATGAAGGATGGTGTACTGTAATTTTGTTACATTACATTTGTGTATGTGCTGTGGCTGCTCACCTGTAAGGAACTCTTATTTACTTACCTTGTGATAAATGAGGGTGCATTCTTGCTGCACTATCCACACTCTTAGTTGGACAACCCTGTCACCAAAGGCAGTATTTATGAAACAGGAAAGCAAGATTCATGTACTATCCAAGGATTAGATCAAAGAATTCTATGGGCCAAGGAAAGGATGAAGCCAGCCTTGGTTTCTTTAGCACTCTAACAAGCCAGTCAATAACTTAGTATTATCTGCCTATAATTATACTTGGTAATATACAACTAGGAATATGAGGAAAGATAGGCTTACTTCTCTGCTGGGAAGGAAGAAATTAAGGCTGGGAATAATGAAATGAATATGCCAAAGGCAAGAAAAGTATAAAGAAATTATAAGGAAGAGAATGGGTCTTATATGACCCTATATGTAAAAAGAGAATTAAAGAAATGTATTTTATTATCAACAGAATAGCCTTTAATCTCTAAATTTTCATTTAACATTAACAGTCACAAATTTTGGTTGGTTTTATGATCACAAGGCAGAAATAAGTAATATTCATAAAATAACAGTATATAACCAATAACCATTCTAAAATTTCTTTAAGGAAATAGTTTTATAAAATTCTTAAAACAGTTTTTAAAAATCCCCAAATAGGAAAGCAAAAAAAGAAATCTACAAACTATGTCACACTGAGCTGTGAAGTTAAACACTAGCTACTGGTTGGTCAGCCACTTAAGACAGGGAAAATGCATAGCCTCCTCTGCTTCAAATATTTGATTTTAATGTGTTGGAAAATACCTAAGCCTAATATGTTTTATATCACATACTGTGTTTCCATCTACATGCCCATAAAAACATGATAAACAAATTGTATTACTACCATCTTAGTAACATAAATACAAAACTATAGCAGTAATACTTAACATTTCACTATAATTATGCATAAAATAGATTTTTTTTTCCTAAAGAGCTAACACGATACACAATTTAATAAAAGGTAGCAAAGAAAAGCCAATCATGAATGCATAAGCAAAATAAAATAAATAGATATAAAATAGCAAATATGCCCTTATGGATCAAAATTCTAGCAATCATCTTTATACAGATACAATAAAACACCGGCACCATACGCTAACATACAAAATCATTCTGAGTAACTTCAAATATTATACACAAATTCAAGTTAACACCTGCAAAACAGTGACTGTCTAAGATACTGATAGCAAAAAAATTGAGCGTAAGTGAAAAAATTAAACATTTAGGTAAGTTAACATTTTGAAGATGGTAATAAAATGTGATTTGAAAGGCTCAAATCCATAACTGTTATTAAAGAAAAAAAAACCCTGCTCATTAAAACTAAAAAATATAAAATTATATTTTCTACAAAAACCAATCAACCTCATCCACAAGCATGATCCTATCCAATTATGGAATTAGACAGAAGCGGTAAGGCCATCTCACCATGGACTCGAGAGCAGACATGAGGAACGTCACCACCATCCTGCTCTCCGAGGACTCCTCATCTTCAACAGGCAGGGTGGACATTGCTACTTGGGCCATGATCCCTGCGCAAGAGAAGTGAAAAGAAAGTAAGGGTAGAAATCTGGTGTCCTAAACCCACATTTAGAGCTGTGAGCATCCTAATTTACAGTTTTCTTGCTTAAGAGAAAAAATAAGGCTCAGAAACAAGTATGCTATTTGATCGAAACTCTTGTCCTGTAAGATAAATAATCTATCCCCGTAAGTTTCCATCTAGTGTTATTTCCATAAAATTAGGTCATCACACCCCAAATAAATCCAGATGGCACCTAGAACCAGTGACATTTCTCCCAAGTAAGAGGAAGAAGAGGAGATGTACTTTACAATCAATCTACTGAGAATCTATGACAGTTCAACACAGGAAACAGATGCAAAGTTCCCTTTCTCCCCCGCACATACTGACGCAAAAAACAGTGGATGAAGCGGACTGAGGCTGGTAAAGAGAATTTTCTCTTCTTACTAAGAAAATAGATTGCAGGGCATCAGGTAACATGTAAGAGTCCTTTATAACACAGCATATTATTCTCTTTAGAAAACAATTCCTGATACTTTGGTATCAGCAAAGACCCTCAGCTGAATTTCAAACACCATATAATTACAACACATAAACAGAAAATATTAACTGTTGGCAAGGATGTGGAGAAACTGGAACTCCTGTGCATTGCTGTTTGGAATGCAGAATGGTGCAGCCAGTGGGGAAAACAGTTTGGCAGTTCCTTAAAATATTAAACATAGAATTATCATATAATCCAACAACCTCACTTCTGGGTATATACTCTGTATTGTGATTTTATCTATCTATTTATCTATATATATGCTTTCATCCACGGTTCCTGGCTCAAACTCCCATAACCCCTGTTAGTCTTATGTCGGGCACTTTGGGCCTCAGAAGCAGCCTCAGGAAACAGAATCTCGGCTGGTCTGAAGGTAGTGAGTTCTCTCACTTGATTGTTCAGTCACAGATTGAATTTCCTGTTCTACTACCTTTCCCCCCTTCTCACTACTGCACTTGACTAGTCCAAAAAAAAAAAAAAAGGAAACAGAACCTCTCTCTGGACCTTGTCCTGTCTTTTCCTGTGCCCACAGCAGAACTCTAATCTGAATGTGGTCATAAAACCCTTGTTCCAGAGGGTCCTGTCTCTTACCCTGGAGGAAGAAATGCTGCAGAGAGAGACAGAGCAAAAGAATCGGAACAGACAGCCCTTGCTGGGTTTGGATCACACCGTTTGTGTCCAATCACATTTTGACACAGTGGTCTATGCTTCAGTCATGGACAACCAATGAGGTCTTCACAAAAGGCTCTAAAGGATAGAGCTCGGGGAGCTTCTGGAGAGCTGAACACATGGAGGCGGACAGGAAAGTGAACAAGAACTCATGCATGTGCAGGGAGGGTGGCGTGGCGTACCTCAACTCCACAAGGACAGAAGCTTCTGTGCTTTGGACCCTCCTGGAACTCACCCTACGTCTGTCTTCATCCGGCTATTTACTTGCATCCTTTAAAATATCCTTTCTAATAAACTGTTAAATGTAAGTAAATGTTTCCCTGAGTTCTGTGAGCCACTCTAGCAAATTAACTTAACCCAAAGAGGGGGTTGTGGGAAGCCCAATTTGAAGCCAGTTGGTCAGACGTTCCAGAGCCCCAGACTTATGACTGCAAAGGTGGTGGGGAGCAGTGTGGGGACTGAGCCCTCCCCCTGTGAGATCCGACGCTATCTCCAAGTAGATAAATAAAATTAGGCGATACCCAGCTGGTGTCCGCTGCTTGATGTGTGGGAGGAAAAACCCTACATTTGGTCACAGAAGTTTTCTTCTGTGCCTACGATTGTTGTGGTGTGAGCGCACAGGGAAAAATACGGTTCGAGAGTTTTTCCCAAAGCAACCCCAAAGAACTGAAAGCAGGTACTCAAACAAGTGTTTGTATACATACCCACGTTCACAGCAGCATTATTCACAATGGCCACAGGTGGAACCAACCCAAATACCCATCAATAGATGAATGAATACACAAAATATGACATATGTACACACATAGACTATTATTTGGCCTTAAAAAGGAAGAAAATTCTGATAATGCTATAGATGAACCTTGATAACATTATGCTAAGTGAAATAAGCCAAACAGAAAAGGACAAATATTGTATGATTCCACTTATATAAGGTAGCAGGAATAGTCAAGTTCATGGAGACAGAAACTAGACTGGTGGTTGCCAGGGGCCAGGAAGAGGAAGCAATGGGGAATTATTATTTAACAGGTACAGAGTTTCAGTATGGGAATGATAAAAAAAGTTCTGGAGACAGTAGTGATAGTTGACAATAATGTGAATGTACTTAACACCAGTGAACTGTACATTTAAAAACAGTTAAAACTATATGTTATGTATATTTTATGAAAGTAAAAAAATTAAACAATACACCACATAAAGATACTCTAAGATGGCAAAATCTAAAGCAAAATTTTTTAATTCAAATGCTAAAAGTTGTTTTTCTATAAATATCATGTAAATTAGATGCCTGTTAAAAATTACCCCCTTTTTTTAATTACATGGAAGGCTTTTTATTTTTTTATTTTATTTATTTATGTATTTCTTTTTTGAGACATAGTCTCACTCTTTCACCCCTGGCTAGAGTGCAGTGGCATGATAGCTCATTGCAATCTTTAACTCCTGGGCTCAAGCGATCTTCCTGCCTCAGCCTCCTAAGTATCTGGGACTACAGGCTCAAGCTACCATGCCCGACTAATTTTTCTATTTTTAATAGAGACTGGGTTTCACTCTTGCTCAGAGTGGTCTCAAATTCCTGAGCTCAAGCGATCCTCCTGCCTCGGTCTCCCAGAGTCCTAGGATTACATGCATGAGCCACCAAGACTAGCCCTATTCCTTTCAATTTAATTGAATTAATTCTACTTTTAGTGACATTAAATAAGCAAATAAACAATATGGAAGGATGATTAAAAAACAGTGCAAGCAAGAACAAGAATTCTAAAAACAATTGTGTATATAAATTAATTTATTGAAAACACCCGAGTATCCTTAACCAAAGCCCCAATATTCCAGAGAACACCAAGAGGCACCTGAAGAGTTCTCAGCATGAAACTGTTTTGCCTAAAAACGTAAGCAAATCTTTTCCCTGTTACAGAGGATGATCTATTTCCCTATTATTAAAGACTGTGTTCTAACTTTACCATCTGTTACCACGTGAAGTAACTGCTAGGCCAGAGTTAGGCATCAATAAAAGCAATAAAGTATACATACTTAGGAAGTTAAGCTTTATAAATAAAAACCATAATGAAAAACAATGGACACTTATGCTCATATCTGTGAACAAACAGAAGCAATTCTGTTTCCCAAAACAAGGTCCCCATCCTGATTAGAGACAGAATAAGAAAAAGTAGTATTAAGCAAGGCCGGGCGCTGTGGCTCACACCTGTAATCCTAGCACTCTGGGAGGCCGAGGCGGCGGATTGTTTGAGCTCAGGAGTTCAAAACCAGCCTGAGCAAGAGCAAGACCCCGTCTCTACCAAAAATAGAAAGAAATTTACTGGACAACTAAAAATACATAGAAAAAATTAGCCGGGCATGGTGGCGCACGCGTGTAGTCCCAGCTACTCGGGAGGCTGAGGCAGAAGGATTGCCTGAGCCCAGGAGTTTGAGGTGTTGTGAGCTAGGCTGATGCCACGGCACTCTAGTCCGGGCAACACAGTGAGACTCTGTCTCAAAAAAAAAGAAAAAGAAAAAGTAGTATCAAGCAAGTGAATAGTTAAATCATAGCAATTAGGTTCCCTAACAGCCTAGATCTCATTCTCTTCTCTTGGACAGGTAAGTCCAAGGAAAATTGTATTCAAGTGTGGCTAGTCAAAGTGGACAACAAAGGCCTGTATTTTTCCATAATCAGACATTCACTTAAAATACACTGTCATTATTTCTGAAAGCTCATGATATTTCCTCATTATATCACTTTTCCTTTAATTCCCCAGTGAGAGAAAAAGGAGATGTGTTCTCACTTAACAAATGCAGTGATTTGTCAAGGTCACATAGCCCCACTATCAGAGTCAGAACATGAACTAGGGCAATTTTCCGCCTACTTCTATTTCCACTTCTTACCTTAAAATGCCATAAACCTGCTATGACGTCATCACATGCAACGTGTGTTTAGAAATGAGAGGCAGATGCCACGCAGGGGCACCAAAGGTGATGGGGGCAGTCCTATTTCATCAGCGGCACTTCAGGGAAGGGAGCAGAGCATTTGCAGTGGAAAGCACCCTGGAGGTGGCCGATTCCAGGCAGGCCTGCAGGAAAGGAGCCCCCTTGTTTGGGGCACTCTGCTCTCTGGAAATGGGTGCACCTGGATCACAGCAGAAATTCCCTAACCTGCTCTTTGCTGGTCCCAGGAGGTCACTGTCCTGGAGAGTCTTCCATTGAGACAATTTCTGGCACATTCCTGGCACCCCTCACTTGATGATTGTGCCCTCTTTCTCCCTTTCTCAGAAAGAAAAGTGCCATCAGAAGGTGGCATTAAAGACAACACCAGAGGACGCACCAGGCCAGCTTATGGAGCATGAGGCGTGAAACTCTGGTCTCCCCAGAACCGAAAGCCAGGAGAGCCAGGCTGTGGGGTCACCAGACCGCTACCTAGCTGTGTGACCCTGGGGCTGGACTTACCTCCTTTATAAAAGGAGCTGATAAATCAACCACTTATTATGAAGTCTCTTTTCACCTCTGACCTTTTACCAATCCCCTCAATCTAAAATAAGAGCTGGACAAACAAAAAGAAATTAACATTTCTTGAATTTACACCACACTTTATTGGTCATCTTGCTTACTATCCACAACAACCCTATGAGGGAGAAACAAGCAAAATGGAAACACTTACGGATCCTAGGAAAAGCTCCTTAACGGAACAGTGCTCCAGAAGCCATGTGAGCAGGACTCATGGGGCCTTTTTCTGGTTTACTTTAGAAGGTGTAGGGTGTATGTATGTATCACTAGACATAAATAACACAAAAATCACCAGGATATGACCTGTCTTATCTGTCATGATACCACATCAAAACTCAGGTCTCCCAAGAAAAAACGCCATGAAAAAAATTGTTTTAAGTAATTTAAATGGGACATTTTGCTCTGTACTCCTAAGGAATGCAACTAGGCATGATTTTTACTTCTTAACTTCATTAATAATTATTCTTTGCAACAAAAAGGAAGATGCCAAAATGATATGATCATGTATTCTGTAATTCCTTAAAAACAGAATGGATGGATCTCTTCGAATCTTTTTAAATAGAGAAAAGGGAAAAAAAAAAAAAAGAAGTGAGACAACTCATAGGATGAGCCCAATGTTGTAGACAAGAAAACAACTTCCAGTTTCTGGATTTGTAACACTATGTACTTGCTCCCCCGAATGTGTATCTCTGATGCCATCCTGAAAAAAGCAGGTGGTGTGGGAGAAAAGATCTCTCTCTATAAATAAGAAAGAAGGCAATCATCCAAAGCAGAAAACCAGGAGTCAAGGGACAACCCAGAGGGTATACCCCTCTAGAGATGTGCTATGTAATATAGTAGACAATAGCTACATGTAGTTATTTGAATTAAAATTACTGTAATTAAGAATAAAAAAGTTCAGTTCTTCAGTAGCACTAGCCACATTTCAAGTACTGAGCAGCCACATGGGGTTTGCTGTATTGACGATCACAGATAAAGAACATTTTTATCATCACAAAAAGTTCTACTGGACAGAGTGCTATAGAGATTAAATTATGTTGAGTCAATTTATTTAAATTCTCTTGACCCCTAGAGCCACCATGGTAGTAGCTGTAGTAAAAGAATGGAGCATGGCCTGGTGAGGTGGCTCACCCCTGTGATCCCAGCACTTTGGGAGGCCCAGGTGGGAATATCACTTGAGGCCAGGAGTTCCAGACCAGCCTGGGCAATACAGCAAGACCCATCTCTACAAAGAAATGTTTAAAAATTAGCCAGGCGTGTTGGCACACACCTGTACTCCTAGCTACTCAAGAGGCTGAGTAAAGGTGGAGGAGGGAGGATGGCTTGAGTCCAGGAGTTCAAGGTTACGATGAGCGACCCTCCTACCTCAGCCTCCCAGGGTGCTAGGATTACAGGCCCGTGCCACCATGCCCAGCCTTTTTTTTTTTAATTTTGGTAATTATTGCATAGCTATAGGTCCTTAATTATTCAGTTTTTGTGTATGTATATTTTAATTCTGTATTTTTAAATGCAACATTATTTTTATTTCAAACAATCTAATTTTTCTTTAAACAATATTTATGACATTCTTTGCTCGTTCTTTCTTGTATCTCATACTTTTCTTCTGCCTAAAGTTAATCCTTCAGAATTTCCTTCTGGTGACAAAGTGCTTTTGTTTACTAAAAATTCTTTTTCCCAAAAAGTATTTTCATTGGAATATAAATCTAGGTTGACAATTGTTTTCTTTCAGCACACTGAGGTTATTTCATTATTTTTGGCTTCCATTGTTGCTACTGAGAAGTTATCTACAGTCTCTTCTGAGGTTCCCCACTTCCACTCCTGCTATTTTTAAGATGTTTTGTCTTTGGTTTTCTACAGTTTCACTATGTGTCTAGGTGTGGATTTCTTTTTATTCAATATGTTTGTCATTTGCTGGGCTTCTTGACTATAGTATTCATCGGTTGCAGAAAATTCTCAGCTATTATCTCTTCAGATTCTGCCCCATTCTCTAGCTCCTATCCTACTGAGACTCAAATTAAATGTACGTTAGAGTCCTCACTTTATCCCTTACATCTCTTACCCTCTTCTTTTTTCACTTCTCTGTACTGAATTATTACTCCTTCTGGCTTACCTTCCATTTCATGAATTCTTTCTTAATCTGTGCTCCGTTGTTAAAACTGCCCATCAAATTTTTAACTGTTTATAGTTTTCATTTCTAGGATTTCTATTTACTGCTATGTCATAATATATAGTTTGGTACTCCCTGAAGATGTTCAAGCTTGTCATATTTGTTTAATGGGGGGCAGTAGTAATTTTATAGTCTCTGGTAATTCCAAAATCTCAAGTCTTTGCAGGTCTATTTCTGCTGTTTCTGGTAGTCCTTACTTATACTCATGGTACTTATTCCCTTGTATGCCTAATTATCTTTATGTGCTGGTCATTTTATATTAAAAAATTATTTGTAATTTGAAGCCTAGGATGAAAGCAGCTTCCTCCAGGTATGTGAGAACAATAGCTGCCTGGAATCACCATAATCCAAGTTCAAGCCTTCAGGTTCCTTGGACCCACCACCCAGTAGATTAACCTGGGCCACAAACAGGGATGCAGACTGGCTTCCTTTTTTCGATCACCCTTATCCCACTGAGGTGTCAGCTTATTGATGGGAAGTCTCTTACTTGACCTGTCAATTCTGTGCAGGCCATGGGCTTTGATTTCTGAATACCTCGCTCCATAAAACTTTCAAAACTCAAGTTCACGTGGTGCAGTTTTTGCCCTCAGGGCAAAAGCAATTCCAATTTCTGTTATCTGAGCTCCCATTTTCCTTTTAGTATTAGCCTTTTCATATTAGCCCTTCAAAATTCCTATCTTATTAACTTTTTGGTGTTTTTAGAAAAGTTTTGTTTTATAACTTTAGGACATTCTTAGTTGTTTTCAGTAAGAATAACTCCACCAAATCTGGGAATCATACCTTACATATTCTTTATTCTCAAGGACAATTTATGAATTAGTCAGATTTTAGATTGTGAGGTTACAAATTCCTGATTCAAACAAGATCAAGTAGAAAGGGGAATGTTTACTGCTTCATTTAATTAAGTCTAAAGGCTGTACAGACTCCACATACAGTTATATCCAAAACCACAAACTATACTCATTAGAGTTCTCTCTACTCACTCCCTGCGGGCCTCACAGCTTGAGCAGAAGGGTTTCCTCCCTAAGACAGATACTGACAGCCACTTGTATCTTCGTGCTTACCAAACTCCTGTACTGTGATCACAAAGACAAAAGACTATCATATCTTCCATTTACTTTTTACACAAAAAATCTGGGCATTTGTGTCACCCGCCTACTCCAAATGCAATTACTGTGGTTAGTAAGAACAGGAGTACACGGGATATAATGTGATTACACAGAAACACAAAAAATAATAGCTGAGTCTGCTATACCTTCTTTTCCATTTTTTCAACTTTCTTACTTCTTCCATTCTGAGTTTTCTGACTTCATCTTTTGTTCCCGATTTCATTTTAATTCTCCTTTATGAGTGTCAAAGATGAACTTAACTGGCTTGTTGCACTTTCATTTCTGGTCAGCTATTGTTTAATAGATGCGATGTCTTCTTTTATCTCTGAAAACAGGCTCTATCCATTCTTTAAAATCTTGTATTTTTCAGAGATCCATTTCAAGAATTAGGTTTATCTGTGTCCTTGTGCTTCTGATCTGTTCTTCCTCAAAATAAGCCAATGACTAACTTCATATAAAATTTTCTGTTTGACCATACTTATTTAATTTACTGATCCTTGCTGTAAATACTGAACAGCACACAAAAAAGTATTTTATAGTGAGAGAGTTCCTGAGAATTTTCACACCTTGTCATCACTCTCACAAAAACTGAGGTTCTTAATATTTTTTATTATGCTGTCCTCCAAAATTCTTCCAAACTTTCAATATATTTCTCCTTCAAAATAAGGTTCAGATCAGACTGATAAGTAGGGGAGGTCACAAACACTTTTTTTGGTTTTAATTACACTCATGCTCTATTCTTTTTTCACATATTATATTCAAGAGTATCTTTCCAGCTGGGCATGGTGGCACATGCTTATAGTCCCAGCTACTCAGGAGGCTGAGGCAGGAGGATCGCTTGAGCCCAAGAGTTTGAGGTTGCAGTGAGCTATCATGGCACCACTGTACTCTAGCCTGGGCAAGACAGCAAGAACTTGTCTCCCAAAAAAAAAAAAAAAAAAAAAAGCATCTTTCCATTTCAAACTTACAACACACAATCATCTTAGGTCAAGAAGAGAAGTCAAGATATTTTAGTTCAACCCTTTTTTTTCTATTATTTTATAAATGAGCAAGCCCAACCCCAAAAGATGAGCTGTCTTACTAAGGGTACATATGCAGTTAATTTTTTAAACAAGGGACTAGAATCCGTATTTCCAAATCCTAGATTGTCTCTTTCATGCACAACAATAATCAAAAAAAGGCAGGATTAAAAAAAAGAATGAAAAGGTAAATAATCATACGGTGGTTACAACTGTAATACTAGGCAATCTTTCAGCAGTAAATTAACTGCCACTCACCATAAACCAACTGAAGCAAAAGTATAATATCCTTTTAGTTCATAAAGGAAAGATTATAGTGGACACTGAAGAGTACTTTATATATCAACATCAGTCACATTCTACGAAAATAAAGGATTTGGTTCAAAGAAAAAATACACAAATGGATTACAAACTAATTATCTAGATGAATACATTATTCATGTCACGAAACACTGCTGACAGGCACTGTCAAGGCAAACTTATCTCCTTTAACAATGAGAAACAGCCCTGAGTTTAAACAACGGTTTAAATTAGTAAAATCTTGGCCTCACCACCTAAAGACTGAAGAGCTACTCTAAACTAGGGGAAAATGGATTTAAATTGACTAGAAACACCAGGCCCATTATTTTCTTCTGCACAAATGACTGCAGACTTCTGTTGTTACTTTTACTTACAATAAACAATTAAGATCTACCCTGTACATATTCTTAAGTATGGTGGGAGAAAATTCAAAATTGCAAAAACCACTAACTTTCCTAACTTAATGTTTTGCACTAGAATAATAATCACTAAACCCCAGATAGCTGGATCAATTAAAATCGAGAAAACCGGCCGGGCGCGGTGGCTCACGCCTGTAATCCTAGCTCTCTGGGAGGCCGAGATGGGCGGATCGTTCTGAGCTCAGGAGTTCGAGACCAGCCTGAGCAAGAGTGAGACCCCATCTCTACCAAAAATAGAAAGAAATTAATTG
>CAUYSK010041262.1:0-34199 GCA_963575035.1 Avahi laniger | reverse complement strand
CGTGCATTCTGTGCATCTTTCTGCATGTTTGACATGTTTCAGGGCATGAGATATGTTCATCTCCATAAAGAATATGTACTTGTATATTGCATGCGTGTGCTGTGTGCAGGTTTATGTGCTACCTGTGTGTGTGTGTGTGTGTGTGTGCGTGATGTACTTGTGTGTGTTTGGCTGATGTATAGGTGCCAGGCAGGAGCCTACTGCATGATGTGTGTATGTGTTTGTGGCTACATCTGGTTATGAAGCATTTCTGCTTGTGATGTGTGTTTACTTATGCACATGTAAATACATTTGAATGTGTCAGTGGGTGTAGACATACAGGGAATCTGTTTCTGTAGTTTTTCATAAAGGCCACTTAATCATCCTTTTCCTTACAAGGCCACACGATGCCAGCTCACCGTGGCCACACCTGTTGCCCCAACCTTCTAGAATGCCTATATTGGCAGGACCTATGAGACCCCATCTCTCTGCAGCTCTCCTGGTCAGGGTGCCCTGGGCTGGGGGCTGTGTAAGGTCCGAATTGTCAGTGAGAGCAGCCATGTGCCTTGGTGTTTTCTGAGCCACAAAGGAGCCAGTGCCCTGGACTAAATACAAGGGTGCTGATTCCCACTCTGAGTCAAGATGAAGAGCTTCAGCTATCAGAGGTTATGTGATTTCATCTTCAAAAGAAGGTGGTCAGTCCCTGTGAACCTGCCCTTTTCAACCACAGGCCTCACTTCTGGACCCGCAGTGATAACTCCTGATTTGCTGGGTGAAGAACGTGTTGGTTCCGTGCACACTCAGATAACCTTCTCTGCCAGACACCCCATAAATCACACTGGCCATGAGAAAGGACATTCAATTCCCTGGGCTGTTCATCATGGTCAATTAGGGAATGAGCCCAAGAGGTCAGCCTCACTGCCCTTAAATGAGGTCAGACTCCATGCACTCCGAGTTCTCCAGAATGCTGATTAATGCACCATCCAGACGCCTGTTTCAACCAGGCACATCCCTGGCATCAAACCCCAGCTTGTCTCTTCCCACCGCGTGCGTCTCTTGAGCTGGCATATCAGTGCCCAAAGAGGATTTTGAGAATGCTATTGATTCTCCTTTGGAGGCAGCTGGAACACCTTGGAAAGAAGTCAGGCTGTGGAGTAGCTCTCAGGACTGGGGGGGCATGTTCCATCACCCCTTCAAGTTTTAATTTCCTCAGCTGTTAAGGGTTATTGTCAGGGGAAGATGCAATGCCTTGCAAGTGCTTCATGCAGGGCCTGGCCCGTATTTGTACTCACGGATGCTTAGTACGATGCAAATTTGAAGATCCACTAATAAAAGCAGCCACACTGGATGCTCTTGCTTCTCTACATATGACATGTGCTTTCATATCTCCTGCTTTTTGGTCACATGGTTCCTTCTGTCTGGAACACCATTTCTTGCCCAATAATGCTGTTTGGATCCTTGTGTAAGCATCCCTTCTTCTGGGAGCCTCTGCATCCCCCCAGGCACCCGAGAGCCTTTCTGCTCTCTGGTGTCACTGTGCACACTCACTCCCCCGAGGCTTCACCACATCCCTGTCCCTGATTCTTTTTCTGGTCTCGAGGTATTATCCCTGAGTTGCTGGAAGGCCGTGCTCCCTTCCACAGCTACCCTCGCGGGCCCATCGTACCTATGGCATAGCCGTCGGGACACTGCAGTTTGAGGTTGCTGTTGAGCTGGTTCGGGGCCGAGCACTGGCCTTGCATCTCCTGGCAGAGGTGGAAGGTGCCGCTCCAGGTGCCGTCTTTCCGGCAGTGTATGACGTTGCCCCCACGGCCCTGGACACCACAGAAACAGAGTCAGGACCAAGAGAGACTCCAGCTCCCAATAGAATAAGCCTCCCAGAATAAAAGAGGAAACAATTTCTCATCTCCCCAGAGCTCTGAAATGTTCCAAAACAATTTCTTAATGATAGTTGAAACTCAATCACTCTGAAAGAGAGGTGTTTTTGGTATCTCTGTTTTACAGATGGGGAAACTGAGGACCCAGGGCTGGAAGAAACTTGCTCAGGGCTTTTCAAAGAGTCTAACTCATAGGTCCTAGTTTAGTAATCTTTCAGAAATTTAAATCAGAGCAATTACAGTTTTGATTTATGTGTTTTTTTTTTTTGATGGAGAAGGTAGGGGCCCATCAGTTCCCTCACTGACACAGCGGGAAAGAGCACGGGTTCATGAGAAGACAGGTGTAGGCCAGGGCTTGCTTTCTCTTACACAGTGAGAGGGTGTCCTACGTCATGTAGCCTGGGCTCGGCTGAGAAGCTTTTTCTTCTAAGGAATTTCCTTCCTTCCTTCCCCTTCCATTCCATTCCATCCCATGTCATTAACAATGGCACCAAGACGGTGGTGTGGGGTGCTTCTATCTGTGCTCCCCTCGCAATTCTTTAAAATGGATAATCTGTAGTTTCTCAGTCTTCTGCAAAGCATTAGGCAAATGCAGCTTGAAGATGTTGCCCTCTTTCAAGCCCCCTTACAACCTCCCGGATTCCAATGAGAGACCTTCTATGTGAGTATTTCAGAACTGACACTAAATTCAAGGATTATTTTTTAGTTCCCATTCTGTGCCCAGCTCTGTGGGGTCCAAAAGTAAAGAAAGCCAGTACCTGCCCTGCTGAGCTGGTGGGGAAAGGCAGTCATGATATGAATGGCCAGCTACGTCTGTGACCTGTGACTGTGCTTAGTGACACAAGGAAGGTGCCACCCTGGTGCTGAGCATACAGGGAAGAGTAACTGGCTTTGAGGGGGCAACCAGGGAAGGCCTCTTAGAGGAGGTGATATATGGAAAAAGGTTTCCAAGGATGGTTAGACTCTCAGGCAGAAAAGGAACAGAAGAACATCCCTGGAAGGTGGAAGGGCCCGTGCAAATGCAACAAAGTGTAACGAGTACGCAACAGCCTGGTGTGGCTCTGGTTCTATGACTCAAGGGAGGAAGAGAAGAAACTGAGCCAGTAGAGCAGATAAGGTGTGGGTCTTAAATGCCAGTTTAAAGAGTGTGGACTCAACCCAACGGAAATGGAGAACCCTAGATGGTTTTTATGCAGGGGGCCCATCTTCTGAAAGATCTGAGAACAAGCTGCGTACTCTCTCCTTCTTTGAGGCTTATGAGATGAGAAACTTGACGTGAGGCCAAAGGAGCTGCCTGTGCTTCACCCGTTCAAAAATCTACGCCACGGCTCCTGGTGACCTTCAGCTTCGGTTCACACTCCTGCACCCCCAGCCCTAACTCCGTCTCATTCTCAGGTCACTGCTCTCCCCAACACCACCAACCTTGAACCTTGGCCTGATTACCTGCACTCTCGAAGGCACCAGCTGCTGTGCTTTTGTGCTTGCTGCTCCTTCTGTCTGCCATGTTTTCTATGCCCACCCCCCACCCCGTCCACCTGGCGGACACCTTATCTGGCACGACCCGCCCTGTCCTAATGCCAGTCTGATTCTGCCTGGGGCTCTACCTTACCGTCTTTGACACCGCAATACCTCTTTGTTTACCGCCATTCCCCAGCTAGATGGTGGGTTCCTCGAGGCCCAGGTGGGCGCCCTATCCATCCTTGTGTCCTCAGCACCTTTTACAATGCCTAGCAGGTACTGGCTGTTCAGTGCATTCATTCATCACTCAATAGATATTTTTGTTCATTCAAGAATTGTTTGTTTAACAAAAGATGGGATGAATCGGCAGAAAGCACTGGAATGAATATTATTAAGGAACAAGAAAATAAAGGAATGTATGGATGAGGAACTAAATGCACAAGCAAGCCAATAAAGGAATGAATGAATGAGGGAATAAATGATGAGTGCATACATGAGGAAATGAATAATTTCTTTAAAAGGGCTGATGTAAACTGACGCTCCCCTGTCTGAGAAAACAGCTGCAAAGAGACAGGATTCAGAAGAGAAAGGAAGCCCCTCTCCAGGCCTCTCCTGGGCCAGCAGGAGGAGGGCGAGATCGCAGTGGGAACCTCTCGGGCCTTGGAAGAAGGGTGGCCCACACGGAACACGCAGCTGCAGCGAGACTTGCAGAGTCTACTCCCAGAGGTTCTGTGTGGGCTCATGGCAAATTTATGCAGCTTCATACGGCTCCAGAGAACTCAGACTCTCCTTCTCAGGGCCCCAGGCTCTAGGCCCCATGATTCTGCTGGGCCCTCGGGGGAGTGGGAAATTGACCCCAATTTCCTGGAGCCTGGGCCTGGGCCTATGATGCATTTGGCCTCCAGCCCCCGAAGGGCTGCAGATCTCAGCACTGCGTGGGCCAGAGCTGGCTGGAGAGCTTGGTTTGCAGCAGAGAATGTATCCGAACTAGTCCGAATCTGCTCAGGGAGTTTCAGACTGGGGAGGTCCCCACCATGGATGAAAGATGGAAGCCTAAAGCATTGGTCTCGCTGCCTCTGGTTTCTCTGCCTCCTTCCCAGTTCCTCTGGGACTTCCTCCTGCTAAATCTGCTTTCAAAGATATGGCACTGTTCTTCTGAGACACCTTAGTCTTCAGAATGAGGCACACTGGTAGTCTGGCCCTCCAGGCCTCCGCAGTGAAATCCAGACGACGTTTCTTGCCCTGGCTCTTGCTGTGCACACATCCTTCTTTCTAGTCAGTGACTCGCCTTATCTCTCCTGTAATCTTCTCTTGCCGCTCCACTTCCACACCCCTGCCCTTGCTGCGCCCGCTGCACACCAGACTTTCTGGAGCCTCTCTGGATCTTCAAATTCTTCTTTAGGACTAGATCTTGGTGCACTCAGCACCCGCCTACCACCTGGTGCAGACCTTCAAAGCAGATTCTCGCCGACTGAGCCTAGTTTGACCAGAGAAGATCTGACGTTGACAAGGATCCAATCTGGAAAGACCAGAGACTACTTTTCCAGGTGTTGTCAGGGAACTGACAGGGTATGCTCAGCTCCAAATGCACAATTCTGCATGCTGCGGTGAAATCCCTCACAAGAGGGCTGGCCTTCCCGTAGCAAAACGGTTTGCCTCTCTGTGCCAGTGCACCTATCTCTAAAAAAGCATGTTGTGCTCTCTCTTAATCTCCTACCGTTTTAGCTACACAGATCCACAAAGACCTGAAGACATACGATAATATTATCAAACACCTATTACGTGCCCAGTGTTTTAAAAATCCTTTTAACAATGTAGTAGAGTAGGAATTATGTCCTTTTCACAGATTTGGAAACTGAGTCTCAGGTAGGAAGTGAAAAAGTGAGTTTTTGAGTGATGCTAGTGTCATGATGAAGAGCTTGGACTTAAGTCAAACTGCCTAGGTTCAAACGCCAGCTCTGCAATGTCCTAGCCGAGTGCGTTTGGGGAAGTTCCACAACTCTCTATGCTTCAATATCTTTGACTGCTAACTGGGCATGAAGTTCACTACCTGAAAGAGTTGCCATGAGCGTCATGTGAGTCGGTTTATGTGAAGCATTTAAAGCCGAACACACGCACACGCTGGGCCCTCTACGTGTTAGCTAAGGCTCTTAACTGCTCGCACGTACTGTCTCTCAGAGAACTTCAAAGTCAACCCAACCAGCAGTGCATTGCAGAAATGACAGCAGCCAGAAAGGGGAGAAATGTGCCTGAGTCACAGAGGTTGCCAATGCCAGAGCCCCATCTCTTGACTGTAAACCTCTAGCATGATGGAGGGGAAGGAAGAGAGGAGGAAGGAGGGGAGAAGTAGAATCAGGCTTCTTCTCCTTGGCAGAAGGGAAAATAAAATCATGGCAGAGAGAAATGCAGTGGCATCAGAGCAAGACAGGACCGGGCAGTCAGTGCAAGAGAGAGATGGTTTAGCTTTGGAGGCAGCCTGACCTAAAAACAGGAGTCGCCATTCCGTACCATGTAACGGTTTACCCACTGAACTTCAACTTTCTCATCTGCAAAATGGGACAGTAATGTCAGATGCCATGGGCTTAAAGCGATCTATGTAAAGCACTCAGCCCAATGCCTGGCATATAAATTAATTGCAGCCACTGTTAATCATTCACCTCTGTTCCCAGCCAATGCTCTCCCATGCATTTTGCTTCCATATAGGGATGACATGCAGCCCCAGGAGCGAGGATGGGTAGAAAATGTGCAGTGACTTGGTTTAATACCTGGCTCTGCCAGTAACCTGTATGACCCAGGGTAAGTCCCTTCTCCTTTCTGGGCTTCAGTGGTCTCATCTGTAAAATAAGTGGGCTGCAGTGGGAGTGTTAAGGTCTGCCTGACTCTAACATCACATGGGTCTGCTACTTTTCTGACTTACTGTGGAGCCCTGGGTGCCTGCATAAACATTTAACTCGGAAACCAAAAGCTGCTCCTGCTTGCCGGGGCACCGTACTTATGCGAGCTATCCTTTGTCCAAGGCAGAGCCCAGAAAGCCAGGGGCCAGCTCCAAGCCACTGTGGCAGAAAGGCTTTTACGGCCACCCTCTGTGATCTGTGCAATGAACTGAGTGTGCTGTGGATTCTGTTCCCACCTGTCTTCTCTTGCTCCTGCTGAGTTGCTGAGACCCAACCATAAGTGCATCGTTTTGACCACAAAACGCCTCTAGCCTTTGTGCTCCCTTGCTGCATGGGTCTCCCACAGACCCAGGCTGGCCTCTCCCCTAATCACCCGCAAAGTCCCCACAGTGCTTCTCACAAGGAACTGGGCCTGAGTTGTCGCCTCAACCAGCCCAGGAGCATCTGAGCTGGATTAAATCCCTAGACAATTAGCACTTCTCCCCAGCCACCTGCCCTTTGCCGCTAGCCTGCCCTGGAAATGTTTGGGAGCAGTGGAAAGAGCTGAGCCGGGGATCAGGCAGAACACCATCCACTAATTTGTAGCCATTGGCAAGAAGTTAGCCTCCCCGGGTCTTCCCTCTGCATCTGTAAAATGGGGATATTCTTTCTTTTTCAAGTATTTGTTGTGAGTTGTAAAAATGAGAGAAAGACTGCAGCACCAGTTTGGAATCCATCAGATACTAAAAAAAAAAAAGCTATTATTATTATTAAAGTATTAAGGTTCTCTGTCTTGGTCAAGAGGGACAAGAAAGAACACTATAGATGCTAGAGCTGAACTATCTGATATGGTAGCCACTGTACAAGTGTGGCCATTTATATTTAACTTTAAATTATTTATAATTAAATAAAATTTAATATTTAGTTAGTCACCATACTATGTTTCAAGTGCTCCACAGCCTGGAGTAAGTAATGGCTGCCCCCTTCTCTGAGTTTTGGAGCTAGCCAGCAGAGGGCTAGGTTTCAATATGTTGTCTTTGTTTCCAGGTCTTTCTAGGAATCTACATGGAGCATAAGGGATTCTCTCCACTGTAATAACCTTAAGGCAGGCTAGTTCAATTGTGTCTTCCCCAGGGCTGCCACATACAGCGACACAGGTTGTGTACTGCACAACTCTAGGGAGGTACCCTACTTTCATTACCTCATTTAATCCTCACAAATGAACTTTCAGGTAGATAGCATTCTTCCCCCCATTTTTACACACAAGGAAACTGAAGCTTAAAGAGTTAAGTAGGTTGTCCCAGTCCTCCAGCTAGTAAGCCAGTGAAGCTGGGATTTGAACTCAGACTCCAGATCCAGCATCCTACTGGCTGTGGCCAAATTTACGTCCTGAACCTGCCTCGAATCTGTTTTCTCATCTCCATCCTCAGGACTCCTGTCTTCAACTATCTCCCCTCTGTCTCCTAAGTAATAAGGAAAGGGGGAATTTTGCTTGCTTTTAGTGGCAATGGGAGGGAGTGTGTGAGTCTTTCCTACAATAGCCCCCGTCCTTTCCTGCCGGGGTCTGGGACTTGTTTGGAAAGGAAGAATCCCTGCTCCATACAAGCTTGGATTCAAGATGCTCTGGGCCGTACGTGCTATGTTTACAGGCAGCAAGAGGGGATCTGAGGTGAATACTAGATTTGGCTCCCAGGCTCCTGGTCTGAGGGCAGAGGAAATTCATTTGCAGTACAAACTAGAAACGTCAATTGTATTAGGAGCCCATTTGGCATGCGCTGCCTCATTCTCTGAGCAGACAGGCAATACCCTGCTCCTTTGCGTCTAGCCTCTCTGCTGGTTGCCAAACAGAGCTGCTTGAGTCGTCTGATAAATTTACATTTTCCTCTCCTTTAAATACAAACTGGCCATGAAAGTTACTTGGCGGGCCCCAGGCAGACTGGGTTTCAGTTTGATAACATGACCACGGCCAGAATATTATTTGGCTCAGCAGTTTGGGTAACTGTTAGCAACAGTTTTACGTAACGGAGTGAGAGGGAAGTTGATCAGTCTGTGAGAGGCCACGGTAATCTCCGCTTCCGGCACCAGCTTCTGCTTTCCTGGCAGTCGAGGATGGGAATGACTCCCATGGACATGCACGGACACCCGTGAGCACGCACAGCCAAGGATTTTCAGATGGTGGCCATGGGACTCAGCCTGTCCACAGTTTCTGGGAGAGGGGCCCTGGATTCAGATTCTGACTCAGCTGGTGCCAGCTGTGTCACCTGGGGGGCAGGGAGGGGTTGAGTAACCTCTTTGAGTTGAAATTGGCTTGGATGTTCGTTGCAGCCCTTCCTCGTGGCCTTAGTTCAATTGTCATTCCCTGAGTACCTACTAGGTGTCTGGCACTGTCCGAAGTGCTGAAGACACAGGGACCATTAAAGACGCAGTGAGGGTTTCACAGCCCAGTGTGGGACCGTGGGGTGAAAGCAGACAGTTACAATGCAGTGTGCTCGGTGCTGGGAAGGGAGACCGGGGGAGGGCCGCTGAGCCCACAGAGGAAGGACACTGAGAAACAGGCCCAGGGGAAGGGTGCCCTGGCTGACTTGCAAAGGATGATGAGGAGTCAGGCAGCTGGGAAAGGTGGGAGGAGAACTGTTTCAGGCAGAGGGTGCAGAGGTGAGGGGGGAGATCAGTCTTGATCAGGGGAGTGGACTGAAGGCCACCCCAAGGAGTTGGGGTTTTTTCCTAGGCGATATGGGGCTCTCTCTGGTTCAGGAAGGGCTTTAAGCAAAGGGATTGTTGTGATCACTTAAATCAGTCTGGCTGCAGTGTGGAGAAGACGCTGCAGACGCGAGTGACACATGCACGGAAATGATGAAGTGTTGGCCCACGAAAGAGACCATGGTGGCCCGAGTTAGGGCGGCAGCCTCGGGGACAAAAGAGGACAGCTTTAGGAGACGTTCTGGAGGGAGACTAGGTAGGGCGTGGTAACTGCTGGGTGTGGGCAGAGGGAGAGAGAGGAGGTGAGGACGGAGGTTCGGCAGTGTCTGGGATTTGGAGGCTAAAACTAAGCAATGAAGACCAACAAAGACTCACTGAGGCCCAGCTGACCGAACTCTGGCCTCACCTGGCTCATGAACCTTGCACAGCTGAGAAACATGGCGCCTGGGTTATGAACTCTGGGTGTTTACTTCTGCTACGATGGAGCTCCTTGTGGACTTCAGGTTTCGTTGGAGCGGGCTGGCCTCTCTCTCTTTCCCCTTTCCTATTCTGGATTCCAGACCTATCCTTTTGGGTGGTAAGGGGCCGGGTAGGGATTAAGGAAAACGCATTCACAGAACTTCTTATGCAGAGGCAGGCAGAAGTGCTGGGCTTTCAGTTACATGTGGACTGAGATAAAATTCACACCCTGCCAGCTCCTTCTGACCTCCCTTTCTTCCACAGAGTCCTCAAAACTCTACCTCTAATCTAAATATGGTCCCCTTTCTCTTCATGCTTCAGGAGCCAACTGATGTCTAAAAATAGTGGTAGTCTTGTGATTTTAAATACTTCAAGGACCAACATGGGTGGCAATGGTGGCAGAGAACTGGCAAAAGAGACTTAGTCACTCTTATTGGAGTAACTTAACTTTGTTTAACTTCATACATTGGGATTTCATGTATGATTTCTTTTGCAAGGGTTCTAATGCTTAAAAAAAAATCAAAGCTGAGAATCTCTGAATAAATAAAATACAGCATTATAGGGAGGGAAATGAGGCTCAGAGAGATTATAAAAGAAGATAATTAAAGCCTAATTTCTTAATGTCTCCATTGGTGATATTGCCTTTGTACATTTTGGACCTGGGTACACAGTCTCCTGGGGAAAGTGGTTCTTAAAGAACAGGCTGGTCTTTGGTAAACAGAGAAGAAAGAGGCCGGAGTATTGATCTCAAATTCCAGGAAGCTTACCTGGGAGGCATCGCTGTCTTCGCACTTGATCCGACACTCGCTGTTGAACTGGAAGCCGTTAGTGCACTGGTAGAGCCCGTGGAATTTTGGTGGAGGTGGGTCACAAGTCACAGGAACACACGCTCCCTCCTGCCAGCTGCCGTCTTGGGTACACTGGGTCTTGAAGGCCCGTCTTCAAGGAAGAGATAGAAGAGGAGACATATCAAGGACCAAGTGGCTAGACCCAGGCCCTCCCCAAACACCACCAGCTGGCCCACATTCCCATTTCCCTGCTCTTAATTTCCTAACTATTCTATTGGGGGTGGGGGGCGTATGTAGGGATTAAGAAAAATTCATTCCCAGAACTCCTTCAACAAGAGAAAACAGAAATTTCAGACTTTCTATCAGTTACATGTGGATGAGACAAAATCTGTGCCCCTCCAGCCCCTGGTCTCTCCCTTCCTGCAGAGAATTCTGATGGAGGCCAGCTCCGTGATGCTGTTCATACCCGCCGCTGACAGAACTGCTACTATGCGCGAGGCACTTTGCAAGCCCTTTCCAGGCGCACCCTCATTATTCTTCACAGCAACCCTCTGTGGCAGCTGTTATCATCACATCCATTATTGAAAAGTGGAAGACCAGAGAAGTGAAGTCACTTGCCTGAGATCACACAGCCAGTAGCAGCCAAGCTGAAACTTAAAGTTAATTCTGTTTGACCCAGACTTGATCGTATTAACATCGTCCTTCTAGCTTTTCACAGAACAGAATGGGGTACATGGCTGGCGTTGCCTCCAGCAGAGACACGGGTGCTTCCTTTCCAATCAGGCAGCCAGACCTGACTCGACTCTTTTCCTCCCCAGACTCCATGAGTTTGCTTTTCCGACCCCACTTACTTCTTCGACTTTCGGGAGGATCCGGGCACATGGTATCCAGGTTTGCACTTGTACTTGCAGAAGGAGCCCACCTTGTGCTTGTTCTCCCGGCACCGGGCAGTCTGGAGGTCCGCGTTAGGCACCGGGGGCGGAGCGAGGCACATGAGCTCACACAGAGCCTCCGGGAAGGACCACAGCCCGTCCTCCATGCAGGCCAGGAGGCTGTTGTTGCCTGGAGGAGATGGGCAGGCAGGGTTAGCAGAGGGAGGAGTCTCTGACAGCCGAGCTGATGCACAGGCTGCCTGGATTTCAGGGGACTTGAAGAATCAGAGGACCCCTCACGTGGAATTCCAGCCCCTTCCACTTCCAACTGAGGAGCCCAGGGAGATTAAGAGAGCTGCCGCAAAGGAGACCTAAATTGGAAGCGTGAATTACCCCTGCATCTGCAGTGAATTAAAATCCAGGGCTTCTGACTTCTGATTCTGAACCTCTTAGGGTGCACAGAAAAGAGACCTCCACAATCCTTGAATCCATCCTCCTTGCTTCGCAGGTGGGCACCTGAGCCCAGAACTGAAGGTGCTTGCCTTCTATTAATAACAGCTGACAGCATAAGCTCCCATCAGAACCTGCTCCCAGCTCTAACATCAGTGTGCTGTGTGACCTCAAGCTGCCGCCCCTACCCGCACACACACCATGCCCGGAAGTGACGGCATCGTGTTATCAGGAGGTTTGATTTTCTCTGCAGGCCCCGTGCTCAGTGAAGCTTTGCCAAGGCAGCCGAGAGAGCAGCACTTGCCCTGCGGCCCGTGCCAGCTCCGACAGAAGTGCTGATTGCCATCGGGAAGCTGGCCTGACGGGGAACGTTGCAAATAAGAGTAAAACACGGGAGTTAGGCTTCTCACTGCCAGCTCATGTATCAGCGGGGCACGGCCTGCCCGAAACCTCCCCAAGACAATTAGAGGAGGACAAGGAACTTGTGCTTCTCCACCAAACTCTCCTCTTCCCAGTTATTACCGAATGGTGCTGACAACCAGTGCTGGAAGCACGTGGGAGGCTCAGGGATTCGAAGGGTGGAGCAGGGAAGTGACGGGAGGGGAATGGACACTTACTGAGCAGTTACTACGTACTAAGTGCTTCTGATATGCAGCCTCATTTATTCTCACAACAAACAGTGCACTTGTGCTTGCAGAAGGAGCCCACCTTGTGCTTGTATGACAGTGCTCATTTGGGAATGAAGACTCAGAGAATGAGGTGACTTGACCACGTTCTTGTAGTTAGCAGGAGGCAAAACTGAGGCTCAAAACCAATTTTGTCTAACTACAGAGATGGTTGTTTTCAATGGGAAGTTGGCTATATATGCTCAGCAGAGCCCTTAGTATCCACTCTGGGAGAGTCAAACCTCAAATTTCCCATCTGCAGAAAGGAAACAATTGCACCTGCTTTTCAAGATGCTGAGAAGATGAATTGAAACAAAATTTATGAAAATAGCCCATAAAGTGCTGTCAATGTCCTTGTTTGCTTCTTAACTGCTTCCCTTCCTCCCTCCCTCTCCCACTCCCTCTTTCCTTCCTTCTTTCCTTCCTCACTTCCTCCCTCTCTCCTCCGTCTTAACCTTTTACCCTCATTAGCAGATCAGAAAGGACCATGTGAGTTGCACCAAAGCCTTCATTCATTCAACAAGCATCTCTTTAGTGTTTTCTATGTGCCAGATATTTTTATATATTGGGGGCAAAGCAGTGAACAAAACAAAATAAAACTAACCAAAAATAATTTACTAATTTACTAAGAAGTGAATTATTTAGCGTGCTAGGAGGTGGCAAGTACTATGAAGAAAAATAAAGCAGGAAAAGGAAGAAAGGGGAGAGTGCTTTGCAATTTTCTGGAGGCTTCTCCCATCCCTATTCATCTTCTTTTTCCTTCCGTCAGTGTGATGCATCTGGTCAGCACAAGGCAACTGATGTTTGTAAACCCCACAGCGGATCCCACATGATAAACTGTGATACTGACAACTGCAGACATTTCACATTGAGTAAAGAGAGTAAAGTGCAAAGAAGGACTCATTTGGCTTCCACAGAAGCAGAGAGGCTTCCAGAACGCCAGGGACTACAAATTCCTTTTTGCATTGCCCTTGTGATCAGGGCATCATTGCTCTGGGGTGCCCAGGCATAGCATAAGCTTAGAAGGAAGGGGACCTGTGAAGGGTGCAGGGAGGACATCTTCTCCAAGTTGCCCAAGAGAGATAAAATATCTATGGAAAAAATCTTGGGACTCTTAAAAAGTACGTCGTATCAGCTATGCAAATTGTAAATTGTGAAGAGGAAGTCATGGCTTTCCTATGGAAAGATAACATAAAAATTGCAAAATGTTAATCAAGAGAGAAAATGTAAACCAGAAGTGTATACTCTGGGAGAGAGTAAATAGGAGTTAGCAGTGTACCACAGTTAAATAAAGCAGGAACTGTGATTCAGGACCATGGGTATGCCCCCACCCCGGCGACAAATTCCAGGAGATACAGACACTGAACTGTGCAGAATTGGTATCTCCATGCACCAGCTGTGGCCACTACCCTGCACTCACAATGTGGCTTCGAAGCAAGTACTGCAGGATACCTCCCTCTGTGTGTGCCCTTCCCTATCATCTTGGCATTTATCTCTAATCTCTGAAGGATGCTTACTGCACTGACGACTCTCTGCCTGAGGCTTTCCATCCTGCTCGTGGATGCGTGCTCTGCCCACACGCAGGCCAAGCTCAGAGCACTGAGGAGTTCACGTCCTTGTCCACCAGCGTTGGGGTTGGTGTATCCACCTGCTGATTTCCACAGCTGCAGTAACTCTGAGGCACGTTCTACGCATCTCCCAGAGCTCCCCAGAGGGACTGAGCGCTAGTTGCCCATGGCGGTAACCGGCTATAGAAGACACCCTGGTTAACTTTTGTCAGTTTCATGTCTCCCATCCTATTCCCCTATCCTTGTTTCCTGGAGGAACATGACTCAGGACATAAAGCAAAGGCACGTCTGAGCCTGGAGTTTCTGGTAGGAGGATAAGAAGGTTGGTATCAGAGATTAGGTTAGAACAAGTCCGGGGACCCTGTGCCTTTATTTGTTCATCTTGTAAAGTTGGGAAAATAAATCTTGCTCAGCTTGTCTACAAATGTGGCTAAGGAAATTTCAATATCTAATGAGCATTAAAATAATTGTAAACTTGTGGCAATGTCAAAAGAAAGGCACTTATTATTATTACTTCATTTAAAAGATTGCCCAGAACACCAAGTCTCTTTGGGAGTGCCTTTAATTAACGTAGAGCAGAGCCCAAGGAGGGAAATGTCAGACCTTCGGTGTGTTGTTTCTTTATTTTAGCACCTGTCACATGGTGCTGGCGCTGCCTGGATCGCAAGGCAGGGGCTGCATGTTGTTCATTCTTTATTCTCAGAGCCTCTCCCACTGGCAGGCACACAGCAGGTCCTCAGTATCCGTTTGTTGACTGCATAAGGAATTACGAATTTATCTGTCACCTTGAACAAGTCACCTAACCTGTTTGGCCTTAAACCAAAACCACCTCCGAGTTCTTGTCCAGCTCTAACATGTCAGGATGTGAAAGGACACTGACCACTCTGTTGTTTGGAGAAAACAAAAATGCAGCTAACTAGACTGGAATAGGACCAGCAAGCCGTCAAGAGGCTGTGCTAGCCAAAGGCCGGTCCGATTGGGATTGAGAGGAAATTCGATTTCATTGCTCTTGGTAAGGAATAGGCCTTAAGAGAAGCTACAGACAAAGAAGACAGATTAAGAAGGATGAGAGACACAAACAGGAGAGAGGCTGGGTGGGGCAGACAAGGAAGGCAGAAAGGATTTCAGGCTGGCTGTTTTCTCAAAAATAGCCCACTGAACTTCATCCCGCTCCGGAAATGGAGAAAGTTGGGAAGAAGTCGAGGAAGAAATGAAGGCACCAAGAAAGGCATGCAATCCTCTGCTGATTGTAGTTCTGAAAGCACATTTATAGCCTCCCAGAATCCCAAGGCATTAAAAATCACAACTGAGCGGGCCTTGGTAGCCCCAGAAAGGATGTCAAGTACTCAGTAAAACTGGGCTCTCACAACTCCAGCCTGGGTGAATCAGATTGCATTTTGATTGTTTAATGGTCCATTTTTTTTTTCTAAATGTCTGAAAAGCATTCTACCAATGGCTGTCTGTAACTGAGTCCAGGGGGCAGATCGAAGAATAATTACTGGAGCCATCTCCTTGATCTTCCTTGCAACCCAATTCATCATTAACCCCAGTTTATAGGTAAAAAAAAAATTGAGATCCTGTGAGTGTCTCACTAGCTGTTGCTTGAAGTGGGGTTGGGGCTCAGCCCAGGTCTGCCTGACATGGAGGCAACCTCTTGACCCCACTGTGGAGTTTTACCCCTGAGCATGGCCGAAGAAGAACTACTGTTCAGAGAAAAGCTCACGAAGTCAGGAATTTAGACCAGCAGTGTATTCTGAAATGACGGACTAGACAAACAATAAGAGTTCATCATCCCCACTCCCTCCCCACTATCCAGAATGGTTTCCCTCACTTCCAAATTTCTTTACCAAAGGGCTCCATTTGTCATTCCAAATGTTATACGCAAAGGAAAGGGAACATTTTAAGACACATTCATTTTCGGAAATAATTGATGGAGAATGCTGCCTAAGAAAAGGAAGAAAGGAGGCCGGAGTATTGGACGCTTGCTGTGCAGGAGGGGACGAGGGGACGCAAATGGCAACACGAGTTAGACTATGTCACCTGTGTTGGGTACTGTGGGATGTGGCTCTTCTCCACGTCCACCCAGCTCCCCTGCTATCTCCAGTAAAGTCTAAGACATCAGAAAATGCTCTGTGGGGTTGAGTGTCTAATGGAAACTAGCAAATAGGCTGAGTTTTATATCTGAGTCAAAATAGACAAAGCTGAGATAGACAAGGCAATAACAAGAGCTAGAAGTTATAAGCAGGCCTGTTAAAGATCTTTGGAGGATGGGGCATGTTTACTTTAGCAGTTCCACTCCGTAGTAAATACTCAATGTCCCCAACATGGTTGAGCTGGGGTTGACTGGGTGATGTAAAGTAATGTTGCATTTTTAGCCACTTAACAAAGCATTTATAATTTTGATTTTGACATTGTCTTTTTTTGAATTTGAGAGCATTTTTCCCTTCATGCATTTTTGTAGATTCTGCCTGTGCTTACAGTGCTCATTTGGTAAAGGATACCAGCAGAAGTGATATCCAGGTTATGAATTCTTAGGATATTTTGCATAAATATTGAAGGAGGGTTGGAATTTAAGTGATAGGCAGGATATTCGAGAAAAATTCACTTGGAATATAAGAAGCAAGAGGGTTTGTGGTGCTACTTGGGTTACACTAGGTTTCTGGGGACTGCAGTCCACTGATGGTGCTGGCTGGGGGCTGCTCTTCTGAGGACACACAGCTCTGTGTCCTGAGAGGAACGTGGAGGACGGAACATGTCTCCACAGTGCCAAGTACCAAGGACTCCAGGGGACAGAGAAGTCAGGGCCTGAGAGATCAGCCCCCGCTCAGCTCTTTATGAGGTTGTCTCTTGGAGAAAATGAATATTTACTAAGCGCATTCTCCAGCTCTGGCATCTGACACCCATCATCTCTGTAATCCTCAACCTGACCTCTTGCAACACGGGCACTCATAAGCCTATTTTATACACAAGGACACTGAGACTCATAGATGCAAAACTGCTTACCTAAGCTCAAGCAGTTGGTAAGGGGCAGAGCCAGGAGTGGACCCCTGGTAGTTCCGATTCTAAAGCTATTGCTCTTTTTTTGCTTAAACCATTGCTGTGAGGAAAGGAAAAACAAAGGGTGGGAGGGAGGCAGGGGAAGCAAACAAAAGAAGGGGAAAATTTTGTTTTGATCACCTCTTTGCCCCCTGGCTTGAGAGAGGAAGCAAGTGAGGTGGCATCATCAAGCTCAAGAGAGAGGTCGCAGGACCTTCACCCAGCCCCTGCTGCCAGGAGATCCAAGCAGAAGCCACAAACAGGAATTTGAGCAGCAGACGACGCTGACAGCCACACTGCATGAAACGGCAATTGGTCCTAGCGGGTCAATGTGGTGACTGGAGAGATATTTCCCTGTACTGTCAAGGGAAGAACAAAGGTGCGGTCACCAACTATCAAAATGATGGTCCTCCCGAGGACCCAGTCCACAGCAGCGCCCCCTCCCCCAGCCGCAGTCGGCAGCAGAAGGGTCTGCATCACTCTGATTGAGGATGATTATTAGCCACATGAGGCTGTGATAATCAATGCTAATTTATACACCTCCCTTTCCCAGGGGCCTCTGATTGAGAGAAGTGTGATTTTTCTAGTCTGGAGTTATTAATACATTCTACACCTGGGCAAATGGGGCCAAGGGATAGGCTTGCATGGCCTGAAAGTTGGTTTACAGTTTCCACTCATCTCTTCACCTCTTTCTGATCTAAACCCTCACAGTAGCTCAAATGAAATGTCTATAACTTTTTTTTTTATCCAAATCTTTTTGGGGTAAAAATGAGCAGAGCTAAGAGATGCCTCCCAGAAGTGCTTTCTGCCTTTTATGGGGAGCAGTTTAGTGAGATTGCTGGGTATTTCATTCCTTTCTTAGAAGAAACATTTCTTGGGGTGTTTCTCTCTTTGACCAATTCATCCAGCCATGTAATCAATACATCTTCTGTAGTCTTACTGTGTGCCAGGTCCTGGGTTCACCGACAGCAACTTGGAAAGGGATTAGACACAGCCACTGACTTCAAGTGACTCAAGTCCACATGGGCTTCCTAATCTTTTGGAGTTGGGTAACCCCTTAAAACTCGGTGAAATCTATGGACCCTCTCCAAGTATCAAAATGCCTGAAACTCATGCATGCACAATATTACATCTAATTTAGGGGAATTCACAGACCTCCCCGAGGTTCCCCACACCCCATCAGAGCCCATTCATGCACACTCTATAGAATGATGGACCCAAAAGTGGGATACTGGACTCAAGTGAGACATTATTTCAGGTATTCGATGGAGGAGCAATATTTCCTCTGTGAAGGGAGGAAGTCCTGACACCTTTGAAAATAAACCCAGTGAAGGAAGGTGCCCTGGCACCTCTGAAAATAGGGTATAATGTCAAAATCCAATGCTCAGCTAGAAGCCAGGAGCTTTTGTCCTGAACTTGCTGCTTATTTGCTCTGTGATTTTGTACAAGTTCCTTCCTTTGTCTTGCTCGACTTCTGTTTCTCAATATTTCTAATAATTTTGTTATTCTTGATGATCTCTAAGAGACCTTCCAGTCCTGACATTCCAGGACACCCAGGCCAGCCACCCAGTCATTTCCAGAAGTTGTTCTCTTCTCCCGTATGCCAGACTCACTCTTATTGCCCTCCGCAGCCCTGCTGCCCAGCTCAGGAAGATGGCAGACGCCTCCTGCCCACACCTCCTCCTCTCTGCCCAGCCAGCTATTTGTAAGGAGGAGCAGTCAGTGTTTGAGAAAGACAGACCTGGGCTCCAATGTGGTCCCCACTACTAATAGTGGGCAAGCTCTTTAAACTCTCTGAGGCTTGGTTTCCTCTGTGAAATAAGAATAACAATAACCCTCACCTCTAAAGGCTTACAGACAGGGCCCTAATCATACACAGTGAACTAGGTACATCAGTCCCAAATGTAACTGTCTTTTCTTTTTCCCCTTTTCTTCTTCCCGTCCTCCCTTCCCCTCTCTTTCTTTTACAAGATTTGCAAGGTCTTGGAGGAAGTTTCACTGTCGTACTTGTCTACACCTTATTTTTTTCTTGGCTGCATAGTAGGGCAGTTTGCATAAATACAATTGGTAGAAAGAAATCAGGAGCACAGATAAAACCTCATCCAACCCTTGGTGTCTGAGACCCAGAAGGAGGGCCCAGAAGCAGCCTCTAGGTTTCTCACAGACAAAGGGGGGCAAGCTGAGGGCCCCCCCTTTCAGGGCCCCCTTGAGCAAGGGGCTCAAGATACCTCTCAACTGTGCGGGGTGACGGCACTGGAAGGAACACGTGCGGCCAAAGGTTGTGCCCTCGGGGCAGGAGAAGGACGCGGCATAGACGTGATGGTGGTCCGGGACGCCGCAGTCCACCGGCTCACATGCCACCTGCTTGTTCCACTTGCCCTCGGCGCAGGTCACTGTGACACTGGGTCCTGTCTGAAAGGCAGAGACGGGCACAGTGAGGAGTGGAAGATTGAGTCCCAGAGATGGAGAAATACCCTCCTCACCCAGGTGAAAGTTAGAGTCTTGTCCAGGCACCGGGAGACCAATGCTTAATGTTTAACTTTAGCTCACTTCTAATGATCCCAACAACTGCTTGAATCAGATATTTCAGTTCCCGCTTAAAGACGCAGAAGCTGAGACTCAGAGACGTTATATGATCAGCCCCAAGTTACCAAGCTGGAAAGAAGGTAAATGGGACTTTAACCCAAAGGCTTTGCTCTTAACTGCTCTCTACAGAGTCTCCTAGGTCCTGATTTCCATTTTATTGATGAGAACCTTGAGACTCAGAGACCTCACAGGGCATGAAGACTTCTTCCACAAAACAGACTCTGAAACATGGTGCAACGGTAGGACACCAGGCCTTGATCTTTATATCTTTCCTGGGCTCTGGAGGAGGTTACCAGGAGCCTACTGTAGTGCCTGGCACACAGCAGGTTATCAACTTGGGTATAGGAGACCTGGATGTTCGTCCTCCAGTTGTGAGACCGCAGGTAAGTCCCTCTTCTTATTTCAGTTCTCTCACTGGCAAAACAGATGGATTGAACTCAAGCATTGCTCTGAGAGCTACTCCCTGCTCTGAGATTCAATGGCTCGAGAGCCAAGAGAGAAGGACGTGAAGAAGGAGCAAGGCTGGGAAAGATGAAAGAGTCGACAGAGATTTGAACCAAACTGGGGGGACGGTAGGGCTGCGTAGGCGGAAGGGCGAGGCCAGGCTGCAGAGCCAAGGGAAGGACAGCCATCGGCAGCCCGGAGGCTTCCGTTCAAGGAGGAAGCTGCCAAAGCCAAGGGCACTGGGGATGCCAAACGTTGATCTGGGATTTTAAAAGCAAAGGACGTGTTCTCTTAAGCACACATCAAAGGGATGTGTGTTTAAGAGCAAGGGCCCTCACTGCCAAAACAGTCTAATTGTTTCTATAGGAGTTCAGACCTGCCATGTCTGACACGCGGAGGTAGGTGTCTAAGATGAGCAAGCGCAGAAGCTCTGTACCCATAAGCATTCCCGGCAATAAGGAACGTGCCCTGCGTGCTTGCAGTATGAAGGCAGGTCCACTGGTGGGCCCTAGAGAAAGCTGCATCTGGCAACAGAGCTCTGGGATTCTCAAGTCCCAGGGTTGAAAAGACCTTCGACTGCCAACTTGTTCCCTCCCCTATACCCCATCCAAGACCTCGCAGCAACATCTGGTTGAGGCAACATTCTGCTCCAAACCACTGACTGCCACCAGTCTCATGCAGGACACATCCACTTTCCGTGAGCTCCTTTGATGACTTCCTGAGCGGTCTCCCTGCTTCCAGTCTTACAGCTTGACTCCAAGCCACACCCCCGTGGGCAGCCAGGAGAGCCTTTGCCAGCTACGATCTGGCAACCTCGCTTCCATCAACAGCTCCCTGCTGCCCTAAAGATAAACCCCAGGCTTCCCGACTAAGCTGACAGGGCGCCTGCACCAGTGGACTCAGCTGGTCCCTCCAGCCTCATCACCTGGGTGAGTTTAGAAAAGGGAAAAATTTCCACCTGTGGCATGTTCCTTCTCACCAGTGGGCTTCCACGTGCTATTCCAGCCTGTGCCTGGTGCATACATTTCTTCCTTCTCCCCAACGCACATCCCTTTGCCTATTTATCTAGTTCTGTATTTTTATGTCACTTCTTCCAGGGTACTGTCCTTGACTCTCCCTGTGCTTCCACAACGCCCCCACTTCCCTTTATGGTATTTTTCACACTGTGAAGTCATTACTCCTTAATTCTTTGACTCTCCCTCCCCTACTGGGCGCTAAGCTCCTTCAAAGGAGGGACTAGGTTTATCTTAATGACTTCTTTTTCTTTAGCACCTCCTACAGCATCTAATTTACAGTAGAGAGATGCTTTGCAGTGAATTAGTGAATGAATGAACACCTCATTGACAGATGGCTCACCTCTTCCTAAAGCTACCCATTCAATGATGGCAGAACTCTACCTGTAAGAGATTCATTTTAAAATATTGAGCCCATGGTTTTGTAGACTTGCGACCTACATAAAAACATGGGTAAGTGTCGTATGGAACCCTACTCTGCACATGAACCCTTCTCTTAGAGATTCTAGATTGATTGGTTGTTTGACTGATTCATTTCTTCACCCATTTAATCAATAAATGTTTATTGAGCACCTACTATGTGGCAGCACTAGTTTAGGTGCTGCGGATTCAGCAGAGAACATGTTCAACGCCTAGTAAGCCTTCCCTGGTCTGGATGGGGGGAGGAGGGCTTTGAGCTCAGCACCTGTACACACCTGGCTCTTGATCAGCTCATCATCCCGCTGTATCTGGAGCACGTAGCCCATTCGGCAGCTCACGGTACACTGGGCGCCGTGGTAGCGGTCACTGCTGGAGCAATTGAGAGACGCGTTCTCCACAGCCAGCTCCGGGCAGTCAGTGGCCTCACATGCAAAGTGCACACAGCTGGGGAGGAGAGAAATAAGAGGGAGAGAGGGAGTTTTTGCACAGGACATCTGCACTCCAGCTGGAAGATAAAGACTAAAAGTCTCTTTCTCCAAAATTTCAGGAGACAAAGGCTGAGAAGAGGAAGGGGTGCTGGTGGAGGCAAAGAAGACCCTGGAGGCAGTGGTTAAAGTTTATCATTAAGAGCACAAGTTATGAAGACAGACAAACCAGGGTTCAAATCTTGCCACTTGAAAGCTTTGTATGTTACCAAGTTTCAAACCTTGCAGGGCCTCTGCTTTTCCATCTGTGAAAAGGTGACCATTGTGATTACAGTGAGTGTTTATTGAGTTTCCTATCTGCTAGGCACCAGGTTGAGCAGAAGCCTCTTTGTATTTTATGAGAGTACCCACTTCCAAGGGTCATTGTGAGAATCAAATCAGTTAGTTTAGAAAAAGCATGTAGCAGAATTCCTGGCATATACTAAGCACTCAATAAACAGCAGCTGATGTTATAAATACACCTATGGTCTATTGCCTAGAAGCTGTGTGACTTTGGTAAAGCGCATCACCTCTCTGAGCTTCAGGTTAGCCAACCTCATAGAGCCACAAGACTCAACTCAGGTGATAGATGTAGAAGTCCTTTATCAACTTTAATGTGACTTTTGAATTGTTAGTGAAGTTGTACAGAGACCGTCCCTTGCATCTTGCTGCAGCTGACCCTACCTTTGTGCCAATCCGAATTCTACCCATTCTTTAAGTCCAAGCTCCACGCAAATTTCTATAGGAAGCTTTCCCGTGTCCCCAGGTGAGCTCCCTCACAGGTATTCCATCCTCCTTTCTCTAATGCTGTTGCCTTATGCTTGTTGTATTGAAAACACAGACCTTTGGTGCCCACCACGTACTGGATTGTGTGCTAATCCTTAAGAATGCAAAAAGAAACAACATAAAATCCCCGTGCTTGGATGATCATGCCCTTTATATAATATTACAGTTACGCAAGCACTTAGTAACATTAGTTACTGTTCACTGATTGCTTATGTACGTGAGCTCACTCCTTCCTCACAACCCTATGAGCTAAGTGTCATTCGTTTTACAGTTGGACAAATTTGGGACCAGCAAGATTAAATTACTTGTTTAAATGCCTATACAGATGTGTGACTCCAAAATCTTTGTTGTTAAATTCGTCTCACTCCTGGACTAGAACGTCCTTGAGGGCAGAGATAATGCCTGTTTCATCTTGGTATGTGTTGCACTGCCAATAAAAACGGCTTGTACAGAAAATATTTCCTAAGTAGTAAGAAACAAATGATGGCAGTGCCTTGCAATATCTCTTAAGTGCTTTATAGAAGTTGATTCTTAACACTGGAAGTTTCTGGGGGATAGTTTTCTCTGACTTCTCCCTCTCTGACTGTGTCTACACCAACACCTGCATGGATAGCTAGATTTGAATTCAGAATCTCAAGGCTTTTATTTTCCTGTTTTTACCTAGGAGACAGGGAGCAATTTTGGCCAAAGCAGCTTTAGAAGAACTTTCCCGTTTTTTTCTTGGTATCAGTTTCAGGATACCCCGCTGAGGGTTTTACCGGGACATACCCACATCCTCTACCTCCTGTTCAAAAGTATAGTGAGAAAGCGAGGGAGGGGGAGGAACTAAAAGCCTCTAAAACATATAAAAGTAGACAAACAAATCTACTTTTTAAAATACTCAAGAAAGAGCAAGCATTTAATTTAGGTCTCAGACCCTCACTGATGTGGAGCTTTGCACTCTCTGCACATCCCCTTCCGAAATGCAGGACAACGGCGTTAAGTGACACTTGCTGAGATGCTCTGATTCTCCGCCCTTCCTCTTAGTCCTGAAGGTCTCGGCATTGCACCATGTGGAGACCTTGAAGAGGCTGTAACTGTGGAGTCAAAGCAAGGGCTTTGACACCAAACAATGCATCTGTTCATGTTGTGTAAGCACCGGGGAAGGAGCCACATGGTTCCAATTTAAATAGATTTACTCTGTAAGCTAGCAGCTCCCAACCTGTGCTTTAGGGTTTGGGCACTCTCACTTTGCACTCCCAGGAGGTACTGGGCTCATATGAGGACCCACAGGGAAAGATGGCTTTCTTCTAAGTTGTGGGCCCAGTAAGGTGAAAACAGCGCCCTCCCCCATTGTTCTGTGCACGTTAAAGTTCTTCTTTGTAGGAAAATGAAAATCTGAAATGCTTCATTTCCTAGAAGGGAAAGAACACAGGCTTCTCAATTAGGGGAATCTGGGATCCAGCTCCAACTCTGCCATTAATCGGTTCTTTGACCTTGGAAATTAGTAGAACACCCTGAGCCTCGGTTTCCTCATCTGTAAAATGAAAGTAATAAAATGATTCATCCCTAAAGGTGGTCAGCAGGGTGAAATGTCATCCACCCATCCATCTATTCAACGCACCTTCACCGGGGGCCTACTGAGGACTGGACGCTGTTCTAAACATCAGGGATACAGTGAGGGAAGGGACAAATAAGGTGGCTGCCACCCTGTGAATTTAAGGAGGGAGGACATGTGCCAAAGAACGGTAATAAATGAGACCATTTCCGATAGTGGTGTATGCAGTAAAGGCATTAAAACGGGAAATTACAGAGGATGACAGCTAGGAGGGCAGGACACTGAGTGTGGAAGGATCCCTGAGGGAGGGACGTCAGGACTAAGACCTGGATGAAATGGAGGGGTCAGCCACACAAAAGTCTGGGGAGTCCCAAGTCCCAGGTAGAGTGAAGAGCAGTTCAAAGGTCCAGGGCAGGATGGAGATGGCATGTTTGTAGAATGGAAAGGCCAATGTACGAGAAACACTTTGGAAACTATCACACCCCATAAGAAGGTGGTCTCGTGACTCTATCTCTTTCTGCTATTGAAGAAAAATATTCCCTGGTCATTTAAATCACCTGACCAAAAGGTTTCACGGTCAGATGAGCATGGGCAGCATTGGATGAATGAGACCAATCAGCTTTCTTTATTGCAGGACTTCTCAGAACCTTGAAAATTCTAATACATATTGAGGATTTCCAAAAGGGGCTAAGGTATGCATTATTTTCCAAACTCTGATAAACTTTTTTCATGGGCATTTCTCAGGACTAATGTCTTCCAGGACACTCTTTGGGGAGTGAGGCATCCTTGCTTTTTCAGAACATATGTCTGCACCTGGCTTGCAGGCTTGAAAACAGGAAGAAAAGGGATAAGGGAAGTAATGGGTGTCAGATACTGGCCACTGTGTTTCACCTACATCACCTCATTCGCATTCCACACAGTAACGCCTGGAGGTGGTGATATTATTCCCATTTTCAAGAACAGGAAACTGGGACTAAGAGTTTTAAATTGCTTGCCCAAGGGCACCCGGCTTGGACAGAATTCCAATGGAGATCTGCCAGTCTGTCCCCCACGTCCCTGCTCTTTTCTTTGCTGTCCTGTTGGGTGGAAAAGGTTGTGTGAACACACTGTCCAAAAACGATAAACATTACCCCAACTGACCCTCCCAAATAACCCCCTGTCACAGCCCTGTCATTTCTGAAACACAAAAAACAAAAATCAAAACAAGAAGAACGAAACAAAAGGCTCTGCTTCATAAAAACAAAAATGAGGGAAAGATTTAATAACCAGTGATGGACAGTCAATAAAAATAACAGAAGAGGAAAAAAATTAAGACACTTCTCCCAAGGGAGGAAGCTGGCTGATTGGATGGACAGATGAGGGAAGAGACATTGGTAATTGTATTGATCAAATTCTCATGACTAGGCAGAGGTGGCAGTCCCCCGGCTGCAGAGCTAATCAGATACTTAATATTTCTCTTCTTCTTGCATATATATAAATATATGTGTTTATACATATATACACACACACACGTATATAAATATATATATATTTAATGTATTTGCCTGCAGACTCAGGTTCCATATGAGGGTAGAACCTTATGTGGTCTGACAGCCAATCCCCAACCGCTCTCCCCACTGTCTCCACCCACGCATGACAGAGGATACCTGGGCAGTCCTGGAGCCTGGACGAGGCCAGGAGTTAAAGGGCTGGTGAGGTCTCCTCTCCTGCATCTTTCCCTTAACCCAGGGCTTCACTCCTGTGGCTGCTACTTAGCTGCAATTACGCCGTGGGGAAATGGAGATAATAACAGGCAGGTTGTTTATAAATCACTCTGGGCTGCTCAGATGGGGACAACAGAAAAGACAGGGTGTTCAACCCTGAGAAATAAAGAGAAAACTGTTCTTGGATCAACTGCAGGATCACTTGAAGTAAAACTGAGAGTCATTAAGATGGAAACTTATTTCTCTGCCCAGAAACGAGATTGCTGGGGGAAGTGATTCTAAGGCTCTTCTACCCTGCGTTTCTAGGAGCCAGCACTGTGGGGCGGTGCGGAGGTAAGACTCGGCAGATTAGGGGATGCAAACTCCCGTGGACTCCAGGGTCCAGGCAGACATCCTCAATGTCAAGGTGAGCTGAGCGGGGTGTGCTCACCTAGAGGGAGGGCATGTGCCAAGCCAAAGCAGCAGCAGGACTCGTGCCCCAGTCCACGGTGGCCTAGTGGGAGAGAGGGTCTGATGTTTTCACATCTTCTGATTTCTTTAAAGAGTTCCAAGAAGAATTCTGGTTTTTAATATGAACTCTCCTGATATTCAAATATTGGCAACTAATTAAAGAAGATAACTAATGAGGACCAAACAGAAATTGCCTGTAGCCTAATCTGGCCTATGGGACATCCTTGGAACCTCTGATGAAGAGGAAAGAGAACCAGACTCCCAAGAGCTAGAGTCAAGTGCGGGTCCTGCCCTCAGTTCGTTGGGTGACTTCAGGCAACTCACTCTCTGTGCCTGGACCTTAGGTTTCCCATCCTCAAATGAGGATGTGGAACCAGGCAGTCCTTGAGTCCTCCCAACTTTCAGGTGTCATGGTCTTATGAGGACAAAAGAGCAGAGGTATATCACTTCAAAGACCCTTGAAATGGGAAAACATAGGCTTTGATAATCCCAAGTATTGACAAGGACATGGAGCAATGGATACTGGTACATCACTGATGGGAGTGTGAGTTGCATGGTGTTTTGGAGAAGAGTCAAGTAGTACCCAATACAGTCAAAGACACATACACACTTAGGCACAGGAGTTCTATTTGCAGGTGTAACACACAGACTAGTGATGTGCTGAGAGGCACTGATCCCTTTATGGGTTGGGGAGGTTGGATGAGGTGGGCAGCAATCTGAGCAATCATAGTCTCTGGCTATAAGCAGCTTCATTCTGGATTCCAAGCCCTATAAACAAATTCCGATATAGTCATCTAACAGGATATTCCACACGTGGGGTCTCATCAGTGTGCGGAGTCTAGGAGCACTGGGCTCCAGTGTGTGAGCGCCTCTTGCAAACCATGCCTTCCACCCTGGCCGTGAGCGCCCCTTGCAAACACCGTCCAGGTCCGCCCCGGCTGGAAAGAGTTCATCTAGCCACGTGAAGAACTTATTTCCCCTCCAAGCTGGCCTTCCAAAAGTGAGCTCTCTATCAGAACTGCCTCTCTCTAGGTAGTCTCGCATGTAGAAACCAGGAATAGTTTGAGGTAGAGGAAGAAAGAGAATGTGAAAAATAAAAGGGCAGGAGAAAAAAAGGAAATAAGAAAAGAAAGAAGGAAAGAAGGAAGAAATGAAAGAAGAAGGAAGGAAGGGAGGAGGGATGGAAATTAATTATCTGAACACATGGCTCATTGAATTTTACAATGAACTGTTCAATTTCTGTTTAGAACTACAAGGATGTATGGACATGATGTGCTTGCACACACGTGTGTGTGAGAGAGACACACGCTGGAGTCTCAATATCATGACCACAGCTTTTCTCACTGAAGAAGCCCCCCCCACAGCCCCCACCTTTTCTTCTTTCCCCAACTCGGTGTGGAGCTGAGATTTGGCTGGAATCCCACAACTGAAACTCTCATTTGAAATCTGATCCTGTTTTCTTGGCTCTCTGAATTTATACCAAGTACCTCAAAGGGACTGGAGACCCTTGAACCTAGGTCAAAACATGCCACCTGAATTGATTTTGCTATAGTGAGTTGCCTGAAGTCACCCAACAAATCGAGGGCAGAAGCTGCACTTGGATCTAGCCGCCCAGTAGATATCACACTGCTCCCAGGATAAGAAAAAGAAAACAAGAGGAAAACAAGGGGAGAGGGGAAGGGGAAGCAATAGAGGGGATGGTGGGGGGCGGAAGAGAGGCAGAGGTGGAGGGAGGAGAGGACAGGGTATGGGTGGGAAGGGAGGGGAGAAACACTACCTTTCACCACCTAGGAAGCAGCCGAGAGAGGGATGTTTCTACTACAACCAGCTGAAATGTGTGCTATAAAAAGTGATGCTATTTACCTTGGGGTTTTGAGAATGAAGACAAATATCCCACGGCTTTTTACAGTGGTTGCTTATTTTTCTTTCCTTTCCTCCTTGTTTGTTTGTTTCCATGCGTTTGCACCTTTGCAGAGTCCTGTCTGCTTTGGTAAATGCCTCTTCAGCTGCCCTGAACAGCTAGCAGCTGTCCCCTCTCCCTTCCACCGGGGCATTCAGAGGAAGGTCCTGCAGCCTCAGCCCACAGGACTCAGCCTGTCCCTGCCTGGTCCAAGCTCAGGGACAAGCCGGCCGAAGACCCCAGGGCTGCATCCCCATCCCTTTACTCGGAGTTTCACTGAGTAAATGCTCACATGTGACCAGTCGTGAACATTCTTCTCTGCTACCTGTGCCTTGCTCCAGTGGGCAGAGCGTGGCTTTCAGGGACAGGAGAAACAGGATTTTGCCTCTTCTTGCCTGGATGCCAGTGACTCACTCGCTCTGTTTCTCTGAGCTATACCTCTCAGACAGCTGTGATGATGAAATGAGATCATGCTCCTGTCTACCTTTCCCAGCTCTTGGAAATCACAGACTGTTAGAACTGGGGCGGGAGCCGAGGAAACAGAGAGAACACGCAATCCGTGATCATCATTTTACCGACGGAGGGACTGAGGCCGAGAGAGGTGGAATGACCGATCCACTGTCACGCAATGGGGCAGAGACAGGGCGACAGTCTACCTTAGCTCAATGTTCCTCCTATAATCCGTCAAAGAACTCAGCAAATACAGATCGATTGATTTGTTTCAGAAGCTGAACACTTCTTACTGTTTACTTAGGGCACGGGAACTGTTCATTAAGAGTTCAGAGAAGGCACCGCTGACCTCAGTCAACTTGTGGATGGGCGGGGTGGCTGGTTAGGGTTGGCGAAGCACTGAGGGAAGGGAAAAGGGCTGATGGATTTCCATCGGCATTGATTCCCTGGGTTCTGAAAACTAACTTATTTTTATAGAGTCCGGAGAGCAAGGGACAAAAGAGTCCTCTTAGAGTGAAACATGACAACGTGATACTTAAGGAGCTCTTGCCTCCGACGATTGCGACAGACTTTGCACAGCAGAAGCTAGAGACAGTGGGTGCTGAGCAATGCGGATTTTGCAACCACCTTTTGTGTCCTGTGTGGCAGCGGGGGTGTGGGAAAGACTGGTGTCCCCCCGCTTTCCTCTCCTTGCCCCCAGGTGCACGGGGCAGGGCTGCGGTGGCTTGCAGAGGGCCTCCCTCTACGGGGGACTAAGGAAACGACAACTCCTCCTTTCTCCCTCTGGATCCTGTTAAACAAACTTGAGAGATGCTGTGCAGCTCTAGGCTGGCTCTTCCCCTCTCTGGGCCCTGCCATCCTGGGTGGTAACACAGAAGCTTGGGCAGGGTGGATGTGACATGGTCTCTGAGGCTTCTTCCAGCTCTAACTTTAAGAGCTTTACACAGAATTCTGTGCAGAGAAGCACCAACACCATCATCAGAAAATGGTCAGAAATAGTCTTTGTTAATATGGTATTATCTGCTTCTTCCAAAAGAGAAAACTGAGACTCAGAAGAGGGAAATGAGTTGTCTGAGGACACACATTCAAGAAGTGGTAGCTTGGAGATTTAAACCCAAGTGAGAGTATACTTCTTAAGAAACATTTTAACACGCCCCCAACCCCCCAGCCCCTTGCTCCAAACTGCATTAACAGATGCCAGATCGAAAGCATCAATGCAGTGACATTACGCAGTTAAAAGACAGGCTCCTAGGCCACTTGTGGGATCTTAGGAGTCAGGCTTGCAGAAGACATAGAGATTTCACCCAACACTTAAATACACAGTGAACTGGGATGAAGCAAAGACCAGTCTCGCTCCACCTGCTCAGTCGAGGACAGGTACGTCTCCTGCCCGTGCCACCTAGGAAGCAGAGTGGTCCAGTATTTCAGAGCTGAGAGAGAGCTAATCCACCTGCCCTGTCTTTGCTTAGATCAGCACACTGAGGCCCAGAGAAGGAAATGGAGGTTTCCAGGATCCCCATGCAAGCTACCGTCAACTCTGCGGCTGCAAGCCAGGCAAGGGAGGTTCTCTTTCTACCACACATCCCTGCTTCCCTCAGTGGCCCCAGGAATTCAGAGCTTTATGGGTCGCTCAAGCCCAAAGGCAGAGCCAGCCAGAGGCTGGAGGACAAGGAAAGGAGAAACACACAGACTTTTTAGAGCAACACAAATGGCCACCCAGCTTCCAAATCGCACTGTCTCCACTGGGCTGCCAATGGCCCAGGGTCCCTTACCTCTGCTCGGCAGGGCTGTAGGTCTCCCCTCTCTGGCAGCTGCTCAGGGTGACGGGGTCAAAGTTGTCGAAGGAGCGGAGGGCCACCCCCGAGATGGCGACCAGGGGCGAACTGAAGCTTACACGTACCGCCTGGCTGTGGTAGAAGGGCTGGCTGAGGTCATGGACCACAGGGATAATCAGGGGATTGTTCCTGCAGCTCAGGACATGGATGCCTGTCAGGGGAGACAGAGGGGCCGAGGGGCCAGGCTCATTACTCAAGGCCAGTCACGCCCTCCCCCACGGGCCCTTCCCGAAGCCCCCAGACCCTTTCATGTCACTGCACAAAAGCACCATTGGGCGGCCGGTGAGGATTTTGAGTCTGATTGAAAGTTTCTTTGTCTGCCTTTTTTTCTTGGTTCCAAATCTTTCCAATCCCCCTGCCTCCCTGCCCCCTAAGCTTCCCCTTCACCTAGCGCCCAAAGTCCCTCTCCCTCCCCCAGAGGGCCACCCCTCTGCCAAGCATCCCGCCCCCCACCTCCCTCCCACATTGCTGCAGGGCTTGATAGTCTGAGTTGCTGGTTTTCAGGCTGCCTGCCTGGCCAGTCGTAGAGCAGACGGAAATAATTCATACCAATGGCCCTTCCCGGGGTAGAAAGGTAAGAGGCCCACCCTCGTATGTCATCATGGACCTAGGAGCAGCCCTGCTAGGGAAGGACCTCGTGCCCAGTGTACGGGGGAGACAGAAGTGCGGGCAGGGGGTGGCTTTCCAGAAAACGCCGCAGCTCAGCCGCAACGCCAAGTCCATGGAGAGCCCAAGCTGGACTCACTCCAGAGTCCTCAGTTCTTCCTAGTCCAGGCAGCAGGTCCCCAGGCTTCAAGGAAGGGGAGATGGGCAGAGAGAAAAAGGTGAATCCAGGGGAAAGGCAATGGAGCTGGAAAAGGGAAGCTGGTTTGGTGCTTGGTGGACCTGGGTTCACAGGCTGGTGTAGCCCCTTCCTAACGCTGGGACTCCAGCAAGCCCCTAAAACTCAGTTTCTATATTCAAAAACCAGCATGGTCCTAATGATATCCCACCAGGCTCGCCATGTTGGGACAGTTCTCCCATGGGGAGGCCTGAAGGTCCGAGTCCGGCAGGTGCCCTTCGCTATTCTGCTCCCTTGGGGCTGGGACACCTCCGCTGGGAATGTCGGGGTGCTGAGGACCAGGGAAGGTGGTATGGGCAGGACATGCGGAAAAGCCTCAGGCATCAGAGGCAGGATCCAGGGAGCTCCTGTGGAACCGGACTTTCCCCCACCCCACTGGAAAACGTCTCCTCAGAGCCCTTTGCAATGCCAGGACAACTATGAAAATATTTGCTTCTCACTTAGGGAAATTTCCCAGGAATCCAGATAAGTCCAGAGGGGTTTTCTTTCCTTTCCTCATTAATATGTTCCCCCTTGCCTTTAAAACCAACTAAATAAATAAGCATAAAAAACAAAACAAAAAACCCTCCCTGCTCCCTTGGCTTTTATCTGACCCTGAAATGACCCCTGCCCTGTTTGCTTCATACGGGGCTTTGAAATGAGCTCTCTGCAGAATGGTGTGGGCACAGCTTTGAAGTCCAGGCTTCAGTGCTGGCCTGGAATTCCAAACACTCGCAATGGCTGCCCAGAACTCTCCAGGGCAGGCTGGAAAAGGGAGGATGTTATAGGAATTTCTTAGTGCCAATGGGAATTTCTCAGTGCCAGGGCTTGTGCGAGGCACGGCCACGGCAGTGTCGAATGACATCTCACTCTGACTGCAAGGTGGACATCGTCGTCCCTGTTTGCACGTGAGGAAAGCGAGGCTCTCTGTGCGGGGCTGAGGTCGAGAGGACTGCTCACCGTCTCAAGGGGAATGAGTGGTGGGAACGGGATTCAAGCTATGGCTGTCAGCCCTGGAACCCTTTCCTCTAAACCACAGTGCATGTGGTATGCAACAGGGTGGACAAGTGACAAGCCTGGCCCTTGGCCTCCTCCTCGGCCCTGCCCTCAGGGCAGCTTCTCAATAGGTGAAACCTGACTCCTCATCTGCCTCCCAATTCCTGAACCTGATCAGAAGGTATCCTATTCCTCCTCCCACAGGGAACTTCTCTAGAGGTTGTGCTGGAGACATGGTAGACATTGGGGTGGTTTTCATGGACGTCTCTGGTTGCAGGGCAAAGAGCAACAGGTACGATTCTGAAAACTTGACTCTTCAGTCCTTACCCACTGTGACCTGGGGTCTCTTGGCACCTCGCTTTGGGTTTCAGGTGCATGTACGATGGGGAATGGCCATTGTTCAGCATCTTGCACAAGTCTTTTGGGGATCACATGAGATGCCTGAGGTTAAAAGTCTCAGCAAAGGGAGCGACCAAAGGGAGGGCTTTGCCATGGTCCCATTATCCCTGTGTCTGCCAGATCTAGGTTTCTCTGGGTACAGAGCCACATCTTGGCTGTAGGGCAACCAGAGTGACCAACAGAAGAAGGAGAAGAAAGGACGGAAGAGCTTACTCTAAGATGCTCCTCACAGACAACCGTGGTGCCGACCTGGAGGCAGGTGTAGGACCAAGCCCAGCCCAGGAGAACATGCTCACCTAGATCGTGGCTCTGATCTCTGGTATCAAGCAGCTGCACGCTGATGGTCTCCTGCTTTTGGTCCCCATAATATGTGCCATCGGTCACCAGGTGGACAATCACAGCTGCAGCAACCATTGGCTGAGAAAAATATGCCTGGAATCGAGAAGATGTAGGAGGGTCACACGTGCAGTGGGGAGGCAGCCACATTGTGGGGGACTCGAGGGGAATCTTCCACCATAGGAACCAGGAGGGGAAGGAGGTGGCAGTGAAACCTGACAGTGGGGAGCGCAGCTTCTGATATCAGAGACCTGCTCCAGCCCTGACTCTGTGTCAACCTTACTGAGTGACACGGGGTGAATGGCTGGGCCATTGTGGGCCTGAGTCCCATCATGTTGAAATGGTGGATTAAAAAGACAAAGAGCTACATCACAAAATTCATGTGAGTTTCCAGTGACATAATGGGAATGAAGTGTCTAGTACAGGGCCTGGCACACACTAAAACAACAAAAACATGGTACTTATTATTACCTGTCACTTGTCCATGCCAGCCTCTGCGCTAGGCATGGAGGAGACAAAGCTAAACAAGACATGGCCTTGCATTTCTCAGAATGGGTTGGAGTTCAAAGTAGGTTAGCGACAAACAAACAAAAATGCAGTGACATCTATGATCCTTAGTAGGGAAGAAAGATCCACAGACAGCTCTGTGACACCATGTGACAAGTACCATCACGTAAGTGACCAAACGTGCAGAACAAGAAGGGAGAGAATAGTCACTTCTTTCTGTGGGGATCAGTAAAGACTTCAAGGAGAAGAAGATAATTTTAAAAGGCCTTGAACAATAGAAATCCTACCATGCACCTTCTCAGATCACAATGGAATAAAAACAGAAATAAACCCCAACAGAAACTCTCATCTCTACACAAAGTGATGGAAATTAAACAACCTTCTGCTGAACGATTCCTTCATAAATGAGGAAGTAAAGATGGAAATCAAAAGATTCTTTGAACTGAATGACAAAGGTGACACAAGTTATCAAAATCTGTGGGATACAGCCAAAGCAGTCCTGAGAGGAAAGTTTATTTCTATAAATGCTTATATCCAAAAGTAAAAAAGATCACAAATAGACAACCTAATGAATCGACTCAAAGAACTGGAAAAAGAAGAACAGATCAACCCCAAACTCAGCAGAAGAAGGGAAATTAATAAGATCAAATCAGAACTAAATGAAATTGACAACAGGGAAACTATACGGAAGATTAATAAAACAAAGAGTTGATTCTTTGAAAAAATAAACAAAATTGATACACCTTTGGCTAAGCTAACGAAAAACAGAAAGGAAAATTCCCTAATAAGCTTCATTAGGAACAAAAAAGGAGAAGTTACAACTGATGC
>CAUYSK010041260.1:0-50240 GCA_963575035.1 Avahi laniger | reverse complement strand
TAGCCAGAGCACTCTTAAGTAAAAAGAACACACTGGGAGATATCAGTTTACCAGACTTTAAGCTGTACTACCAGGCTATAGTAATAGCTTGGTACTGGCACAAGAACAGAGACATTGACCTCTGGAACAGGACTGGGAATTCAGAGATGAAACCATCTGCATATGGTAATCTAATCTTTGACAAAGCTAACAAAAACATACACTGGGGAAAAGAATCTCTTTTCAATAAATGGTGCTGGGAAAACTGGATTGCTACATGTAGAAGATTGAAACTAGACACCCACCTGTCACCTCTCACAAAAATCAATTCAAGATGGATAACAGACTTAAACCTAAGGCATGAAACCTTAAGAATTCTAAATGAAGATGTTGGGAAGACCCTTTCAGACATCGGCCTAGGCAAGGAATTCTTGATGAAGAAACCCAAAGCAATCGCTGCAGCAACAAAAATAAATAAGTGGGATCTAATCAAATTAAAAAGCTTCTGCACTGCCAAGGAAACTGTCATTAGAGTGAATAGACAGCCCACAGAATGGGAAAAAATATTTGCCCTCTACACATCTGATAAAGGGCTGATAACCAGAATCTATCTAGAACTCAAAAAAATCAACAAGAAAAAATCAAATAACCCCATCAACAAATGGGCTAAGGAAATGAACAGAAACTTTTCAAAAGAAGACAGAATAATGGCCAGCAAACATATAAAAAATCCTTCTTATTTTTTGACTTTTACCTCTCTCTAGTTTTTGCTTCTCCCATTCTTCCCAAAAGTCCAAGAAAAGGAAAGGGGGATGGAAAACCAATGCGGAAGGGGAGAGCAGAAAAAAAAGGTCCATTTTTACAAAAACAATTTTGGCTACTTTTCTTTCCATTTCAAACTTCAAACCCAAATGCCAAACAAGAGTGAACTCTTATAAAACCTCCAATTTATTCACATGAACGAAGGAGACTCACAGTGTGGTCTGCACCCCATTAGTGAGCTACAATACAATGATTCTCCTGAGAGGCCACCAAATAATCTATAATTTTGGTTCTTATAAGTCAGTGATACACAATTTTATAGACTTTATTATTTTTATCATATTCTGGCAATATGTTAATGATAGAAATTATAATAGCATTTATTGTTTATCATTGCCAGGCATTCTAATAAATACTTTATATGTATTACCTCATTTATTCTTCACACCAAACCCAGGAGATAGGTACTTTATTATCCCTATTTACAGATGGGAAAACAGAGGTGTACAGAAATACAATACATTACCCAACTTCACCTAATCAGTAACCAGTGCAATCAGAATCTAAATCCATGAATGTAGCATTCTGGCTACAGAACTTTGTGCTAACCTGCCTCTACCTGCGCTATCAAATATTACTGAAATTTGGCATTTATAAACTAAAATTAGCACTTTACTAAAGTTTACTAGGTATTCTCATTCAATAGTCTAATAAGCTAATTCTCTGCTCAGCAACGTCACAAATCTCCTATCTAGCATGAGCGTATGTGGTACCTGAGTTTTCCTAAATTGTTAAATCCATTGGTTAATTCTCAGCCCTCACCATACTTAATCTATCAGTACCATTTGACACAGATTCCCTCCTCCTCAGCATATTTTCTCATTTCACTTCCAGAATACCAGTCTGTTTGGAGAGGAATATAATTGGCCCACAATTTTGCTTTTGTGGTGGGAGATATTAGTGATATGTTGTCTATGAATCTGGGATATTTAAATAACATATTATCAAGATCAATGTGGTAAAATTACTAACATATTTCAGTTTACAAGATAATAAAATAAATCATCACTTTTCAGTGTTTGTTTCTCTTCAATTCTTTATTATAAAGCCTTTTTCAATGGGAAGTGAGTCTAAAAAACCTCTATAGTTTGTCCCCAGCTTGTAAGAGCCACAGTCAAAAATGTATGAGATCCACTCATATGTTCAGTGGCATTGGGGTCACTGAATGTGTATTTGGAGGGTGTATGATAAAGTGATTAAGACTCCATCTCCAGAATCAGACCTGCTGAGGTGTGACTGCCTAGACCATCAACTACTAATTATGCGAGCTTGGGCCAGTGACATAACCTCTCAGCACCTCCGTTGCCTCACATGGAAAATGGGGATAATATTAGTACTTACCTCATAGAGCTGTTGAGAGGATTAATTGGGATAAGGAGAAGATAAACACTTAGCATAGTACCTGGCATATGGTTTGTGCTCAACAAATATTAGCTATTATTAAAGTAATATTATTTTTAACAATGCATACACAATGAAATCACAGCATCGACAATGAATTATGTCACCCAGAAAAGTACAGATTTTGTACAGCGACAGAATCCAGGTTATGCCAATAGGGAAAAATATACACCAAATATTGGTTTCTTGAATTTTTAATGGGAAGATAGAAAAAGAACAAGTTCATTTCAATATTTTTTCCCAAGGTCAAAATTAATTTTGCTTTGAGCTTTGTAAATCCCTCCTGTAATTGTTTAAACATCTGCAATTGAGAAAGGAGTGACCCGTATATGTAAGTTTATTTCCTCTAGAGACAAAAGAAAAAAGGAAAAAAGAAAAATCATTGAGGGCACTAAAATCATTTGCTTGTGCATAATAGAAAGACCGAATGGGAAAATAAATCTTCAAAGACATTAGCAACAATCAGTCCACCAGCCATCATGGCCTTAAGATATATGTTAATTTCATAAACTGATAGAAAATTAGATCTCACATATTCTACTTTTGATTTTTTTCTTCCCTTTTGAAGTTACTATTTTAAATGATCTATAAGAATCAATGAACAGAGTACATGCAACCCACAGATAAGTATTTCAAATTTAATGCTTCCTGATTTCATGAATACATAATTTTTAAGAACAAATTTTATGCTGACAACTTCCATTTATTCTACTACAACCAAATGATGCTAGTGAGCAACTTTCAGCTAGGGGGGCATTAGCATATGTCACAGGTAAAGGAAAGCCACAAATTCTTTGACACTCTTTTCATCAAGCAGTGGAGCCTCCTCTTGAAAATGAGTGAGCTCTATAACTATTTCCACCAAGAAAATATGGCAGAAGTGATATTGTTCCAATGTCTGAGTCCATGCTAAAGGAGACTGACAGTTTCCATCTCCTTTCTCTTGCAACACTCTCTGACAGAGCCAGGCTCCATGTAAGAGTCCAGCTCCCCTGAAACTGCCATGCAATGAGAAAATACCAGGTAGCCACATGGAGAGTCCACAAGCAAAGAAAGAGGCAATCAACCAGCCCACACCTATTTCAGCCATCCCAGGCCAGACACCAGACATGTGACTTCAGCCTTAGCCACCATCTGACTGCAACCATAAGAGACACACCAAGCAAGAACCGTCAGTGTGAATGCTTGCACCTCCATATTTTTGAGGATTTGTTATTATGTAATAGATAACCTGAATGTAATATAATGGATATTACAGTGTTTCACTTATTGAAAGAAATAATTAACTGCAAACAAAGATGGCTTTATTTCTAGTCTTGCTATATAAATTTTATGTAGAAATGTTCTTACAATGGGTATTACAATTCTACAAGCTTTATTTCAGAGTCTCAATCCAATGTTCGTTTCAGAGTTTATTTCAATGTTCATCTCAATGTTTATTTCAGAGTCTCAATCCAAGTAGAAATAGATTCTATTACTTTCTTTCAAAATAATCACAATTATCCACTTTTTCACTATCCCTAAATTCTTTACATGTAGATATAGCTAAACCTTCCTAAAACAGTTATATCTGTATGTCCTTAAAAGTATTGTTAAATAGGTTTTCATGTTATTAATGAGCAATAGATGGCACAAACCATTTTATAAATTATGGGCTTTCATCCCTGTATTTTAGTATGTAAAATACTAGAGGATGGAAATGGTCATTGTCTAGAGGCTGAGCTGAAAATATACTAAGATTAGGGTTGAATTTCAGTGAAATGCCAATCCTTATAAAAGACGTGATGTTTTCCAAGTTAACCACAGTTTCATATCACAGTTCATCCATGACTTACTGAGTAAGATACACATTTTTAATGGATATAATTAAGTGTACTCAAAATTAAAGTATGAAAGGATAGCGTCGATTCTCTATCCTTGCTATTTTTATTTTTGAGTGGAGAGCTCCAAATTCATTCTGTTTTTCTCATTTGCTACATAAATTGGGAACTTAACCTTTTCTCAAGCAGTAGCTCATTGATTCATTTATTCATTCATTCAAGAAATTGGGTGTCTACTATTTTCTGACACCATATTAGTTTCTAGTAATACCAAGATAAGCAAAACAGACTTGGTCACTACCATGGAGTTTATGTTGTAGCAAAGAAGCAGGCATTAAATCAATAGCAAAGTGTGTTAAGAGCTGTAAAGGAGGAAGTACACAGAAGCATCTAACCCAGTGTAGAAGGCCTAAGAAGGATTCCAACGTATCATACAACTTGGTCACAACAACGCCAGTATGTGCTAGCTTTTAAACAATTTAAGGAATAAAGCAATGAAATGGCAGAGGAGACCAAAATGTTATCTTTTACTTGTTAAAGCTTAATTAGAAGACATAATTCACATGAAAACCAAAAAGACATGCGATCTACAACCCAGAATTAAGTATAATCATGTACCCAGACCATGTGGTACTGCATCAGGTTAAACAAGAAGCGCAGAGCTGAACTAGGCGTGCCTGTTATTATTTCCAATTTTATCAATCAAGTAAATTTCAAGTGAGTTTTTAAAAAAGCATAAAGGAGTCTGAAATTTCACATCAGCAGAATTTCTTCACTTGGAAGAAATCATCATGAATGGGTAAGAAGCAGGACCTTCATGTACACAAGAAAAAGCCATTCTTTCTCTATTTGGTTTCTTCTTGTCTTGCTCTTCTCTTTAATGATAAAAGAAAAATCACTATGAAAGTCATCTCCAACAACCTGATGGTTTCTACTAATATGAACAGCAAATAGCCATTGCACAACCAGTTCAAAATTTAATAACTTTGATGTATAAAGCGATCTTCTTGCTGATTCATCAATAAGAGTGAAAATGCAGTTTGACCAGATTGGACACTTCAAATGTCTTCTCCTATGCTTTCCCGAGTGGGAAGCTGGGTGTCTAAGCTATTCCACTTAAAATACAATAGATTCGTGTAATAAATGCTTATTGAAAAACTTTTGGCAAAAGTTTCATGATACTCTTTCTCCATTCTACCTTCTGAAGAACATGATAAAAATATTTTTATTTTTAAAAACTCAAGAGTAAATAATGTTTAATGAGAATTTTGAGTATTTCCGAATGTCACACATTTTCATTTCCTGCCATTACACCCTTGTCCACCCTCTGCATAAGTAAATTTTTGCACCAAAAATATTCCAGAGACAGGACTGAAGTTGGTAAAGTATATAAGTGAAATAGTGTATGTGAAATTGTTTTATACACTACACAGCATAAGCAGATGTAAAAAGATTTGTAAGAGTTACCACCTTGTAAAAGTGATAGGATCCCTTTAATAAATTGATCAGAAGATTTGTATTCCAAAGCAATCACAAAATGGAAAATGGAGATGATATTAATATCATTAATTATTTAAATATGTTCACACATGAACATACCTACATATGTTCATTTACATTTAAAATGAAAATATTTTAGTATTATTCATTGATATGTTCATAATTACTGCTGACATCCAGAAATTCACTTTTCTGACCACTTCACTCCAGTGATCTTCTCCTTAACTTTAACAGCTTACTCTCTTTGTTATACCTTATACAGACCTCCTCCCACAGCCTCACTCTCGGACTGTTGTTTCCTCTTTCAGCTCACTCCCTTTACTACTCCTGATTCTAAAAATTATTTGCCCTCCCAGTTTCCTTTGTGCATTGATTCTGCAACTATTTACTCATTATACCATGTGCAGACTTCCCTGTATACCAATTAATAGCACAGGGTCTGTCGTTACAGTCTCTTCCTTTCATACGCTTTCAACTCCCTTGTGCCTTCATCTTTCTTTATACTTTCCTGATAAGCCCAACCATGGTTAAATATAGCTCTTTGACAGCTCTGTTCTCTCCTCCACACAGCTGAACATGTCTGGAGAAGATTTCAAAATCAGGCTGATTTACCTTACTTTACATTCATGGTTACTAGCCTAAGAATTCCCTCAAATGAGCCCAATAATTATTCTCTTTTTCCTTTCACTTTCCTCCTGAACCAATTCCTATTTTACTCCTTTTTACTCCTTAAACGTCATGTCCTCCATGATTAGCCTCAAACGTTTGTGAAATATCAGTGAGTAGAGGATTTTACCTTGCTTCTTTACAGTCCAAGTTTTAATGAATTACTCCATAACAAGCTTGGAAAGCTAGTTCTGAGAAGGAAGTATACAATATTTCTCAAGGAAGAAAAACGAAACTACGTTCCAGCTGGGGTAAACAATAAGTGAGAAAGGAGAATTAGGCATAAGGTGTAGGCTATGATTGGAAAATAGGTCCATGTTGGAAGCAATGAAAGACTGGGTGCAAGGAGACTGACTGTGAAGCGATTTTATCAAACATTTATTAAATGCCTACTCCATGCAAGGTACCTGTGCCAGATGCAAGACTGAGGCAGATTTACACATGAATAAAATAGGTTCCTATCTCCAGATGTTCATAATCAAATATAGCAAATAAAAAATGTATTTAAATAACTCTAATCTAAGCTGTAACATGAGGTGTTAAAATGAAAGAAAAGGTAACAAGGAAGAGACTACCAAGTTACTTAATATCTGCTGGTGGAAATGAAGCAGCAGGTGGAAAAAATACGATTCTAAAACTTTAACCCTGAAGTTACAGAAGAGATATGATGACAAGAACAGAGTGAGGAAAATCATATTGTTTAGCAAAGTTATAGGATCATTTGAAATGGCAGTGGACCACTGGATGAGCCATTGTTCAGGAGTTCCCACACCTTCACACCTGGCTGTTCTTGATACAGAATTGCCTGAGCAACTTCTGAAAACTATGAACTACTAAGTCACAGCTTATAACTACTCTGTAATAATCTCTCGCAGTGGTACATATTGGTTTGTGTGCATTTTATATATATATGTGTGTATATATATATTTACATATGTAGGTGTTTATATGATACGTGTGTGTGTATATATGTGGGTTTCTCAGGTGGTTCTGATATAGCAAGTCCATGGACCATTATTTGCAGCCCTACTATTGACAGCTAAAAATGTAGGACTGAAAAGAAGATGAGAGGTCATTGTTGAAGAAATTATAATTCTTCAAACCAATGATGACCTAATTTGTGTACTGAGGATTGGTGCCTCTGAGAATGGAAGAAAACCTGGATGATTTTACAACTTCACATGAGTGGAATTAGATTGACATTCAGAGGACAAAAGAAGGCACAAATAGGCATTCTTAAAACAGACTAAAAATAATTCTTAAGAGAAAAGATAATGAACTGAATCAATTCAATAAGCAAGAAAGTATTTCTTATGTTTAATAAAATATGGAGTTACTTCTCAGGTATATCATCCATGCTGACATACATATTTTCCAATTTTTTGCATTTGAAACTTAGTGATGTAGTGTTCCAGAGTAATTATTCATTTCCTTTTCTAAATATTTTTGAAAAAGAGAATTGCTGTCTTAAAATAATGAATACTGAACTGAGTGTTGCAGAACAGATGCAGCGCCCAAAAAGACAGGCCTTGCTAATTAACTCAGTACTCATTAAAGATGAACAGCTCATGAAGCTAAAACATAATTGTGTTCTGGTTTAAAATGTATAATTAATATGGAAGAGAATGTATTATTAAAATAAAATAATTTGTTAATGAAAGAGTCTGTGGCCTACTTGGGAAAGTAGAGTCTTAACTTTTGCCATTGTTAGACCTAATTTTTTATTCAAGTGTTTAATAACACTTACATAGCACTTATTATATGCCAGGTACCCTTCTGAATACATGAAAAATTTTAACTCATCTGGTGCTCCTCACAAACACTGAAGCAGTCTACTTCAGGTGGGAAACTAAGGCATAGTGAGGATGAGAAGCTTGCCCAAGAACCACAGCTAGAAAGGATTCAAACCCAGGCTGTCCATCTTCAGAGTCCACGTTAAGACAAAGTAGTTGCCATAAGAATGTGAGTGCTTTTATTAATTTTGGCTAAATTTAATTACCAGAAAACAGATAACAGAAGTTACTTTGCAGCACTTCACCACTATGGCTAATGAACATATTAAAATAAACATATTTGGAAGATGATCTGGGTGAAGTAATCAGAGTTATCCGTACATCTGATGAACAATTGGGGTGGGTTCTCCCAGAAACAAACCGTGAGACAAAGATGTGAGCACAAGCAGTTTATTTGGGAAGTGATCCCAGGAAGCCTCAGAAAGGAAGTTGTTACATGACACAAGAAAGGGAGAGAAGGCAATAAAGTGCATTGTTGAGCAGGTGACTGCTTTGGGCCACTGTGGATCAAACCCACTGAGATTGGGTTCTGAAAGACAGTGTACAACATGTACCTCCAGGGTGTGTGGGAGCTGGGGTATTTATCTACCAACTCCTGTCTATCATTGATTGAGAGCTACATCCAAGAACTGGTAACACCTGGCATTTCTCTGGCCACCAGAGAAGGCCTTCAGGCAAAGAGCAGCAGGGATTTCCAGTGCGAAGCCATGGGACTAGCAATCAACCAATGTCGAGTTCTCAGGCATGTGGCCAGTGCACCAGGAGCATCCTTGCATGTCTTGATGCATCTCCCTCTCACTTCAAAGAATAAATAAAGATGGCTGTAATTACATAAGGTTATGATTCTATAAAGTTAATACTATTTCCCCATTTCTTTAAATAATACAACCTCAGATATTTAAAAGCTCTTTTGAATAAATATTTTTATAGTCAAGTATAAAGTATCCTAAACATTGTATTGAATTAGTAAAAAGATAGCACTAAATGAATTTACATAAAAGTGTTAAGTACACAAACAGTTTTACATAGTGGAAAAAAGGGTGAGTAACCTCTTAAACCCAGTTCTGTTGAGCTATGTGATGTAAGACAAATGATTTAACCTCTGTCAAACTGTTTCATTACGTGGAAAATAGAAATGATATTTGCCTCAGGAAATTGGCAATAGATGCATGTTCTTTGTCTCTGAAGTATAATATTTCTTTCTTTGGAAAATTAGCCCTCCTTCATTCCATCTGTCCATGGGGGAGCTGTCTACCATGACAGCTGGTCACCCCTCAAGAGGTGTAGGCAGGTGACCCAAACAGGGCCAACCAGAGACTTTCTTGAGATAAAAATAGTGATTCTGGAAGAGGGAATTCTTCATCCACTGCTTTGCTAAAATGACAGGTTGAAGCTATGGGTAGGGCAGCAGCCCTCTTGGCAGATACACAGAGCGAACCCACCTGCAAGGAAACCAAGTCGATGCATCCAGGGCTGAGAGGGCGAGAACCAGAGCCTTGGCACCATTGTTTGAGTCTGTGGATCCAATCATGGCTGAAGTGCAGTGCACACCATCTCTGAAAATTCCCATTGAATTTCCTTTTAATTAAGCTTGTTTGGGTTCAATCTCTGTCTCTTCATACTGAAGCAGTCCCACTCCAGGTTTATTGATAAGCATGTATTAAAATCTTGCAGCACAATGTCTGGCACATTATAGGTGCTTAACAAGTACTAGCTCTTCCTTATTCTCAGTACTTCTGCTAGCTTCTAGTTTCTCAATTCCTCTGACTTTAAATTTTAATCCTCATATTACTCTTCCAATAATAATTTCTCATGCACCCAAAAATCACATGAATTCACCACAATCATATCCTCCAAGGAAGGGTGTATATTTCCTGACTAGGTAGATTAAATCCTATGTTTAATAAACATTACTTACTACAGTTATCTGCCTATTTTAACTGCTTTTGTAAGTTGATTAATTTAATTTAAAATAAAGTGTACATGTGTTGTGGGATGGGAGGAGAAAAAGAACTAAATCTTCACCTTCTAAAAGAAGGCTAAATATAATGCCCAAATTAATAAAATACAAAGAAGCCACAAAAGCAAATTATTTATTGCTATGAAGGTGAATAACACACACACGTATATATAGTCATGCATCACATAATGATGTTTTGGTCAACAACAGACCACATATATGATAGTGGTCCTTCCTATAAAATTATAATATTGTACTTTTATTATGCCTTTTCTATATTTAGATATACAAATACTTACCATTGTGTTACAATTGCCTAGAGTATTCAGTACAGTAATTGAACAGGTTTGTAGTGTGGGAGCAATAGGCTCTACCATATAGCCTGGATGTGTAGTAGGCTATGCTGTCTAAGTTTGTGTAAGTAAACTCCATGATGTTTACAAAATGATGAAATCACTTAACATGCATTTTTCAGACCATATCCCCATTATTAAGTGACACATAACTGTAATTTTATATGTCTCATTTAAAAGAGATGAAAGTGGTTGCTTCTGGGAAAATGGAAATGGGGTAGTGAGCGTTAAAAAAATTAACATTGTATAATCGACTCTTTAATATATGTGTCTGCATGCCTTTAATAAAATTAAAAATTTGTAATAATAAAATAAAATGTAAGAGGTTATCAGTAGACTCATTTTTAAGCTATTTTAATATTTGCTATTTCCTTCACTCACACTGCCCAAAAAATACATTTCACTTCTCACTCCCTTCTCCTCCTCATTCATTTTCACTGATGACAGCATTTCAATACATGTCTATACTCCGAAGTGCCATATAGTAGTTCTAGAAACACATACAAGCATATGTACACATAGCAGCATATTATGCACTGCACAAAATTCCATGGTGCTTCCAATGATAACCAACACCTGGACTGAACAAACACTGTTACTCATCTGTGGAAGAAGAAAGGAGTCACAAAAGATATTAACAGCTCCAAACTAATAAATATATTTAACCATAAATAGTTTTTCTTTTAACATGTATAATGACCAAACATTATTATCCATTATTCCAGATATTTGATATTGGAACATGAGTTTGCTAAATGGTGCCATAATATGAAAGGTTACAACTAACATTTGACATACAAATGTCAGAATCAATGTAGAGCAAGAATCTGAATCACTGAGTCAACATGCAAACCCACATTGTAGATCGCACTGGGTAATATTCACCTGAAATAAACTCTCTTTAAGTGGCAGTGCAGAGCTGGATGGACAGAAAGATGATACAAATACACATTTCCCTCCTGAATAGGGATACCAAATGTATCTTGGTTGAAATAATATATACTAGCTACACACTAATTCTGACTCTTACTGCCATCCAATAAGTCAATTATTGAGGAAGAAGTTGAACCATTAAATATGTCTCCAATACAAAGCTCTATCAATACATTAATAAATATTAACAAATATATTAATTAGCAATTTCCCTTTGTGCTTTAGAAAATAAGAACATCATCGGAAAATAACAAAAGATTCATCTGGCTTTGATAGCAAAATAAAATTAAACTTCCTTTTTAATAGACAAATTATTAAGGCAGAATTTCTCACCTATCTAATTACCAGAATAAGCTCCTTCGAAGTGTCCACTGCTATTGTTAGGAGTTTTCCTGCCTACTCCCCATGGGCATACCAAGACATGACCTGGATTTCCTCCATTATGACCTCTTCCTGTCATCTGTATGGTGGTGGTGGCTAATGCCAGTGATTGTTGGGAGATGACCATGCCATTGGGCACATGTACCCTCCACTGGTGACCAGTGCTGAGTCAACTATTTTGGCCTTGGTAAAGGATGCTCTGTTTTTCTCTTGGCAAATCATTTCTTCCAAATACTGCCAATACTAGCTTCTTGTGGAGCCCACGGGCTCAAACCTGCTATCCAAATCTCTACCTATCGCCTTGGCAGCATCTATGTGGCTGGGGTCAACTCCCTGTCCCTTCTTAACTTACAGCCAATCCCTCCTTCATGGATGCACAGGGCTTTCTATGCCTTGAAGAAACTAAATTCATTTTCCTGTCCCAGAGAGAGAATAATCCTCATCCCCACCCTACACTGACCTCCCTATAATAGTGAGAAACTTGCCTTTTATCCATGTAAATAAATAGACTCACCAAAATGGTCTTTCTCAGAGTACTGGTTGCCCTATAGGCAAACCAGAGTCTCTACCTTAGAATCGCTTCTATATTTTTTAAATGGCAGTTTCTTCAGGTTAAAAACAAAATTAAGCTTTAAAAAAAAACCTTACATTTCCATCTCTGCCAGGCATCCTGTTACAGACAGAGCTTAAGAAAGTGCAGTCAGCCCTCTGTATCTATAGCTTCCGCATCCGTGGATTCAAGCAACTGCAGATCCAAAATATTCTTTAAAAAAATTGTGTCTACTGAACATGCCTAGACTTTTCCTCTTGTCATCATTCCCTAAACAATACCATGTAACAACTATTTACACAGCATTTATATTGTATCAGGTATTATAAGTGATCTAGAGACTATTTAAAGTATACAGGAGGATGTGCTTAAATTATATGCAAATACTACACCATTCTATATTATGGACATGAGCATCCTTGCGTTTTGGTACTGTGGTATGTGCTGGAACCAATTCATCACGGATACCAAGGGACAACTGTATATGTATTAAATGTAGTCATCATGACATAATAAGAAAGTAATGACAGCTGAATTGGGTACCGGACTTCCTATTTCATAGAAAGGAACAATACATAACCACACTAACAATATATAACTCAGAATAAAGACACCACCAAAACTTAGGGACCATCAATTCAATTTCCACCAATTTGATTCCTACTTCCTCTCTAGATGGGCTTTATCTGAGCTTCCAACACCTTGGCTATCTTTATTCAAGGAGATGATAGAGGAGTCATCATTTAATCTTCTTATCAGCTTCAAATTCACCTTTGTGCTCCTTCAGTCACAACTTCTATGTTATTTCCACATACGGTTCTCAACTACATTATTACTTCTTTTATCCCACTTGCCCTTACACTCTGCTCACTGGCACACAGGTGCTCAGGACAAATGCACAGAAAACAGTCACTCTGCAGGTGTTCCCTTTTCTCAGCTAGTAGTCTCACTCTATTCTTGTGCAGCTCTGGTCACCGTCTGTGTTGGATATTTATTTGCCCATCTAGATCCATGCTTCTCCCTTCACTCTGCTCTGCACCCCTGAAGGCTGACCTATATGGAATCAATGGCTTCCCTCACCCTCTGGTTTTTAGTTGGATTCAGCCAATAGGAGACATGAGCAGATCAGAGGATGAGAGAAGAAAGAGGTTGGGGTATTTATTTCCTTGGCTCACTCCCTGCTAGGAGACGGGTTAGTGACCGTAGCATTTCTCTCCTAACAGCCACTGCTCCTGTCTGGCAGCCTTCTTCTACAGGCACAGCTCTCCCTGGAGTCTGGTAAGTATTGCCCCTTCAAGCTAGAGGCAGAGCATGTTTCCTGAAAGGCTAATCACTGGTGAAGGCGTGTTCCAAAGCCCTGGGAGAAGCTTCAGCAATATGCTCATATAGTCAGATGTAATTTTGTATTTGTAATTTTTATTCCTTTTAAAAAGAGAGAGAGCTCAAATCATGTAAGCTTCTGGTCCTTCAAAATCTGGCGCTGGCACCTGGCACTGCCCTTGACCCTGCTATTATCAGTCCTGGTGTTTCCACCTCCCTTGATGGCTTCCTTAACCCTGAGTATGATGTTAGACATAGTCCCTTCAGCACACTGGTTTTTAGTCCATTGGGGCTGCTATAACAAAATATCTTTAGACTGGGTAATTTATAAACAACAGAAATTTATTGCTCACACTTTTGGAGACTGGGAAGTCCAAGATCAAGGCGCCAGCTGAGACGGTGTCTGGTGAAGGCTTGCTCCTCGTAGATGGCACCTTTTGTGTCCTCACATGGCAGAGGGCTGGGGAGCTCTTTTCAACCTCTTTAATAAGGGAAATAATCCCTTATGAAGCTCTGTCCTTATGACTTAATCACTTCCCAAAAGTCCCCACAATGGGGATTAGGTTTCAACATGAATTTTGGGGAGACACATTCAGACCATAGAAAATTCTCTTCAATTTTCCCTTTGGAGTATGCCTTCTATTTCCTGCAAGACTCTCAATTATCTAGTGTCTCTTACCTGCCTCTATTTGTTTGTATTTCTCCTTCTACCCAAAACTTGCTATTTCCAAGGCTGGAAAGATAAGTCAAAAAGTATCATATATTTGGGAAGAAATTTTTCCCTGAATGGCTACTAACCTATAGCAAAAATAGAAACATGAATCTTAGATTTTTGTTGGCCTGCCTCAACAAAAGCCAGTAAAGAGTTAAAATATTTGTGAAACAGCACAGCTTAATAGAAAGAACATTAAATGGGAAGTCAGAAAACTCGGTTTCTACTGTCAGTTCTGACACAGAGAATCTACGTGACTTTGGGCAAGCCATTTGAATATTCTGAGACTCAATTAGCTGGTATATCCAAAGGGGAGAGGCATAGGTGGATTAGATAAGTTCTTGATTTTCCTTCCAGAAAGAAAATTGTAAAAATTATTTAGAAATTAGTTGCTGCATTTCAAAGAAAGAAATTCTGCTTTCTGGTAACGAAAATATAAATTTCAGTGTTCTAATAATGAAACCTACATTAACCAGATTGTCAGAAGTCTGGAAGCAAAATTTGGCTTCCAGGAGTTCACATCTTCTCAGTACCACTCCACCACCGCTCCCATCCCCCATCTCTATATCAAGGGTCAGAATCCAGGCAAGAAGTGACGTTCCAACAAAGAGGAGTGTGAGCCCCAAGTAGTTGTATTCTGAAACATTGATTGTTGTATTTTCTAAATGACTCTAGTGGGGATTCAGTTTGCTATATAGGATACTGATTGCTCCTCTTTTCTCTTCTTCTTTTTAGTTTTCTACCCACACAGTTGAAGCAGTGAGAAAACTGGGAGTCCCTTAAAGTTGTCATGCCAGGGTCTGGGCCTGAGAATCCCTGGTGCTCGAAGCCTAAGAAACTCAGCACAAGGCATTGGAAGTAAATGCACCCTCTCTTGCCAACTGTCTCCCTGATATTATTTTGTCTGCTCCTTTATGGCTTTTTATCCAATAGGAGAAATAAATACTGATATTTGAGCTTAGGTTAAGAGAGAAAGGGACTCCTGGGCGCTGAGAATACAAAGCTAGTCAATGGCAAATCCTGGATTCAAACTCATGACTTCTTGACTCAAGAGTCTATTATTCCCATTATACACCAAGGGTACTAAAAGTAATATAGAGAAAATTGCATGCAATATTGATGGCTTTCTTATAATTACAAAAAGTTAGAACAGTCCATGGGACTATCTAAGTATTCACAAGGAATTTAATAATAAATGCAGTGTCTCACATGGAAACAGCAGCAATAATCTTTTATTACTTCACTGAGGAAAAAGTAGGTGGAAAGAAAATAAATTTGGTTTTAACATATTTAACAATGACTCAAGATGGTAAAATTATGAAAGTATCATGAGAAATAGATTTGTTGTTCAAATGACTAATATTTTTGAGAGTGAAAATTTTTGTATAAATGAAGAGGTTTTTGTTTGTTTTAGAATAGAGGTTTTGTCAAATAATTTTAAAATAGCACATAGAAATAAAATATGATGAAGGCATTTATATATACAGCATATATTTTATACAACCAGTGCTACAGAAATAGGTGTTGGTATGAATAATTTATAAGAAGAAAATTACATATCACTTCAGTAACATTTATCTACAATTACTTTCACCCTCATTCAGGTGCTAAAACTCTTCCAAATGAGTGCAGGGTGACAGTGTAGCAGCAGCATCATGACCAAGAATACTGGGATCAAAGAAAACATAAGGAATTCGGGTTTTGTTCTAAAAAGCTCAAAACTATTTTAGGAAGATTTATGGCTTTGTTAAAATTATTCGAGACTCTCTTAGCTACATTCAAGTAACTATTATTTAAATTGTTAGTGATCACTGTGATCTTAGTCCAATCCACCTACTAAATAACAGTGAGTGTTCAGCCATAGAAAAATCTGCCTGTCAAGTTGAAAACAAAGCCAGAGAAATGTGCAGAACTTAGATGCCCTTAATATCATTCATGCTACTTGAAGAGGATTGGGCATTTATTAATTGAGATGTCATATCTCTGCTCGAATTTTATCCTATCAAACTCAGGACATGTAGCAACCAAGACCAGAACTTTAATTTGTCTTGAAAAATTAAAAGACAGTCTTGTAGCTAATTTAATACATGCTGTCACTCTCTTTTTAAGCAGCCAACAATTCATTTCACCAAGATTAAAGTAAGAAGGGCTGAGCATGAGTAATGCTGATTCATTCAGATCTCTCTCACACAGTGACATAAGCTAGTGCATTTTAAAATGTCATGCCTCTACAAAGAATTGTCATGTTATACCTTGATTTTACACCTGGAGTTGCATGGCATAATGAGTTCGATCAAGGAGAGTCAAATCTGAGGGCAAAAGGATCAGTCAGAACTTCCTTTGCAATAGTGGTCCCAAGTGGGTCTTCGGGCTCATAAGCTAGCAACACACACCAAATTGAATGCCTGATTTTGTACAGGTTAATTCCATGATTAAGCTTTTGCTGACGGCATACTTATAAACTCATAGTCACTCTTACCTAATTCTCCCTTAATTTATAAATTAGAAGACATGAAAGAACTGTTTCCTGTATCCTGAAGTTACTCTACCCTGAGAATGCCATGGTCTTACCATACTGTTGGTGCAAATGTAATCAGAGTAATAATAATAAAATTAATTTCAATGAGTCTTTCCCTCACCTGTATAAGCCAGTATCACATGCCCCTGCAGAACTCTCTCTAAAAGTGTCTTATGTGGGCCAGATGCTGTAGCTCTTGGCTGCAATCCTAGCCTTTTGGGAGGTCAAGACAGGAGGAGCTCGAGACCAGCCGGGGCAACATACTAAGACAATGTCTCCACAAAAAATAAAAAATTAGGCATGCATGGTGGTGCACACTTGTAGTCCTAGCCACTCTGGAGGCTGAGGTGAGAGGATCACTTGAGCCCAAGAGTTTGAAGCTGAAGTGAGCTATGATCACACCACTGCACTCCAGCCTGGGCAGCAGGGTAAGACCCTGTCTCTATAAAAAATTTTTTTTTAAATTTTTTTAAAGTATCTTATGGCTCCCAGGAGGTAGCTCACAAAAGCTTACCACCAATCTTCTTATGTCCTTCTCTGAACCCCTTTATTGGTGGTAACTGTTCATAAAGCAACCAATCAGTAGTACTTTGCCACTTCTATCCATATTTGGAAGAGTCATTCTATTAAGATCCCCAGTACTAAAAACTGTATGGCTCTGAATCAACTGGCAAAAAAAGGGGTCACTCTGTAGGAGGAGATGATTGATTCCAATTACTGGAGTGTAATTCCGATGCCTTCACCCAATGGGGCAAAGGGGAATATGTTTGGAACTCAGGTGAATCCCTAAGGTGCCTATTAGTATTGCCTTAGCCAATGCTACTTCTCAACAGAAACATCAGCAACCAAATAAATATATTAATAGAACCACCAAGGACAGATTCTTCAGGAATAAAAGTTCAGCTCAATCTCTAAAAAAGAAGAGGCTAGCCAAAGTATGGGCAGAGGATTAGGAGAACAAGAAATGCATTGTAGAAGACAGAGGATATGAGATTATCAAATTAGACCTCGGACAAGATCTAGGAGATGTGGCCACTATGTTTATGTTAAATTCTTTCCCTGCTACTTTACACAAAGCACTAATTGTGGGTACTGTTTTAGACTTCATGTAGAAGTATAGCTGAATTGACATTACCCCGTAATAATACATACCTGATGGAACTTTGTGTGCCCCTGTGTTGAAAACACATATATTTTGCTCTTTTACCAAAAAAATAATAGAAGATGCTCAGGGGCAAACCCTCTCAGATCTACCCTTTCCTCTTCTCCACTGTATTCCGTGCCTGAGGAGAGATAACTGTCATCACAGCATTCATGGGCCCCATTAACCCTGACTCCCATGAAGTCTGGCCAATAGGAGACACTGGCTAAAGATCCAAAGGAAGAGAGAAGAGATCAAGGTGTTCATTCTTCCAACACCTTTTCTTCTAGATTGCTGCAACTTGGCTGCATTTCCCTATCAAAAACCACAGCTCCAATAAGCAGCCCTCTCCTACATGAGAGCTCACTCCAGGTTCCAGTAATTGCTTGCACTCCTTACCCTTCAAGTATAAAACTTTTAACCTTTTAATGATTGCCAGTCTTAGGATGCTTTGCCATATTTCTTCAATTTCTCTTTACCTTGTCCACATCTTTGCAAATATTCCCCTTACCTACTCAATTACCCCACTTAGGGAAGTGGAGTTCCAGTAATGTCTTATAACCTTTTTCCCCCTCCAATACAGGATCTGGTCCAGGATAATATTGCATTTTAAAATCTTTTTGGTGAGTTGTTTTTCATGTCTTTCACATTTTCAATAGGACTTTTTTTGTCTTTTTTTCACTTTTTAAAAATTCTGTCTATGCTAGGGAAATTAGCCCCTTACCTCTGATATATACTACATATATATTCCAATAATTTGTCATTTGACATTTGACTTTGCTTATGGTATATTTTTGCCCATGCAAAGTATTTTTTTAACGTAGTGGAGCATCAATATTTTTGCATCTTGACTTGGAGTCATACTTAGAAACTTTTCCTACATTGCAGTTAAACTAGAATTCACCCACGTTTTCTTCTAGTACTTTTTTCTAGGTATATATGAATTTATTTATTTTTCAGTTTAGAGAAGTGGTTTTTTTTTTATTTTAATAGGGTTAGGGAGTACAAGTTGAATTCCATTACATGTATACATCGTATGGTAGTGGAGTCTGGGCTTTTGGTGTACTTATCAACTGAGTAGTGCCCACTGTACCCCATAGGTAATGTTTTACCCCCTCACCCCTCCCATCCCAATTAGAGTCTCCAATGTCCATTATAACACTCTATATGCCCTTGTGTAGCCATAGTTTAGCTCCCACTTATAATTGAGAACATGTGGCATTCATTTTTCTGTTCTTGGATTACTTCACTCAGGGTAATGGCTTCCAGTTCCATCCAAGTTGCTGCAAAAGACATTATTTCATTCATTCTTATCACTGAATAGTACTTCATGGTATTACATGTGTGTGTGTGTGTGTGTGTGTGTGTGTGTGTGTACAAACCATATTCTCTTTATCCACTCATCAGTTAATGGGCACTTAGGTTGATTCCACATCTTTGTGATTGTGAATGGTGTTGCAATAAACACACAAGAACAAGTATCTTTTTGATATAATGATTTCTTTTCCTCTGGATGGATACCCAGTAGTGGGATTGCAGGATCTAATGGTAGATCTACTTGGTTCTTTAAGAAATCTCCATACTGATCTCCACAGAGGTTGTACTAATTTACATTCTCATGAACAGGTATAACTGTTTCCTTTTCACTGCATCTGGGCCAACTTCTATTGTTTTTTGACTTTTTAATAATGGACATTCTAATTGGTTTAAAATTGGTTTAAAGTGGATTTAATTTAAATTCCTTAAAAATTAGTGATGTTGAACATTTTTTCATGTTTATTGGAAATTTGCATATCTTCTTTTGAAAAATAACTGTTCATGTCATTTGTTTACTTTTTAAGGGTTTTTTTTTTTGGTTCTTTGGGGTTTTTTCTTGTTTGTATCTCTTATAGATTCTGGATGTTAGTCCTTTGTTGGACACATAGTTTATGAATAATTCATAAATTCAGTCACTTTATGTAGTTCCAGATGTCTCAAAGTCTTTGCTCATTTTTTTTTATTCTTTTTTCCTTATTTTGTCTGGTTGAATTATTTTAAAAGACATGTATTCAAGTTCTGAGATTCTTTTTTTTGCTTTGTCTCATCTATTCATGAAGCGTATTTTATTTTGTCTGTATCACTGTGGATGCTACAACCCTTAGTTTAGTAAAACAATGGTCATGTGATTTCTTTTATGTAAAAATTCTGAGGTTAAGCTCTAGAGAATTTTCATAGGCAAATTCTTCTGTGTGGGCTGCATTAGTAAATACTCCAATAAAATCTATTTCCAGGAAGAATGGACCATCCACTTTATCTGCCAAGGTGAATCCTATAGAAGAGATTTTGTCAAGAAGCTGACACTGAATATCCCAGATTCTTCCTTGATTCAAGAAGAAAAATTTGGAAAAATGAATCTTGATCCCCTGCCAGTGAAGCCCCCCATGGGTAAACATGAAGTAACTGTAGATGTGATACTTCCTCTGAATTATATCTATGTCCTTCCTTTTATTCTCCATCCAAGACCAAGGACATGGAAATATAGAGTGTTGAACTGGGAACAATCATAACAACTCTTCCTCTAAAAAGGGCCCCTTGAATTCTGGACATCATTGCACAGCACCCACTCTCCCCATCCCAAGGCACCTCAGAGCTCAGAGTTCCATAGAGTAGTGCACTTTGGTTATTCTTGCCCATTTTCAAGAACAATTCACTTCTGCTTCCCATTGTCTTATCAGAAGTCACTATCCACTTATCCAAATCCTCTTTACTATGGAACTGTGAGACAACCTTGGCTTATCCCAGCAAGACTTCATGCAGAGGACAGCCTTTCAGCCCTATCCAATGATTCACAAGTTCACCCTTCAAATGTCTAAAATTGTTCTTTATTTCATCTTTAACTGCTTTATCAAAACCAACTTCAGGCCTCTCCTCAGGAGAAGTTATATTCAAGGCTTCTTTCTGATGATGTCCCTGCAAACTTCCTTCAGTCTTCCTCATTGGGAGGCTTTGCCAGAAGCAGCCACTGGTTTCTGAAGACTACTAGAACAGTAATCTGCAAAGTGAATGCTCAAATATGTATGCAAGGCAGTACATGACTTTGGACATTTTCTGAGAATGTAAGTGTCATTCAGCAATTTGTGAACCAAAGCCATGGTAAGAAAAAGTCAAAATGCAAATTTCTTCCTGGCCTACCACGGAAAGGAATTTTAGCAAATAACCTAATTCTTCCAATCACCAGCTCATGATGGCTGACCTCACCCAGTCATGTATTTATGTTATTTCATTGTGAAGGGTGGCAGGAAAAAGAGGGAGAATGGTAGTGCAACTGGAAGTTACAATTCTAGTAAATAAAAATCTATGGGGGGAGAAAGAAAAGAATGTGGCAACACCAAGAGAAAAGAAGACTCCCACCCCACTTTCATGATGGCGGAAGTGTGTGTGGCGTGTATCTGCTAGTTCTGAATAGCATGTGTGGCTCTCTCTAAGCTTACATCAGCAAGCAAGTTAAAAGTGCCCCTTAGATTTCATGGAAGTGGGGCCAACTGCAGCATGAATGTTAACAAAGCAGGTGGCAGAGTTAAGAAAAATTTAGTGAAAGAACTTCCTATTTCTTCAGCCACCCTAAGTAAAACAAATATAATCAGAAAGCAGCAGCTTGGTAGCATGCAGGATGGAGAAGGAAGATTTATCATCTTCATGTACCAGCCACTGATTTAAAGTTGAATATTGAGAGCTTTGTTGATTAAATTTATTAATGTAATTCTGTCAGTAGTACTCATAAGAAATATGTTTAGGGAAAGAGCAGTACTTGATTTAGTGTGTCCTGACTGTAAAGCATGCTAAATAAAGAGAATTTATAAAACTCCTAATTCTTCAGGCCAACAAAATGTATAAATGTTGCAGGGACAACATTTATATGCTTCAGGAAGATATACAGTAGTTATGTGTAAATGCTTTCTCTTCCCCCATGAAAAACATTAGAACCACAAGAAATATCTTTTAACGAAACTCTAAATGAAAATTTTGCCACAGGTTCCAAGATGTTAAACGCCAAAATTGATTAAATGGTATGTTGTGGGGGTCTCTACAGTTCTTCTCTCTCTGGAATTTTTCAAGTAATTCATAGATCTCTCCCAGTCATGAATTTCCAAATGCTGAGTAATAAAAAGTAGAAAAGGGTGTCCCATCAGCTGCAATTATTTATTGAGCCTGTACCAAGTGTTGTCATTATGCTAGGTGTTTGAGGGGTTATAAAAGTAGCAAAATACTTGACTCTTGTCCTCAACGATCTTTTAATCTAATGTAGAATGTGACAGCAACACATCACACACGATAGCAACAAGTGAAAGACAGTTCATACTGTTTCTTTGATTCTCAGATACTGCCAATTATAGCTCACATCGATTTCTTAGAAAATAAATTCTTAAGGAAAAAAGCAGCATTTTAAACACCCACAATAATTGTTAGATGCATCTTAATTCCAAAAGCATTAAATTGTGAAAAACATGTACGTCCTATAATCGATGAATACATTTTATACTACAGGCTACAACTGTAGGGAAAAGAGAAATCAAAATGAGAGATGGGAAATCAAAATGACGTCCAGGGAGGGGGTGGGGGACACAGACCTTAGCACTGTATTTTGTAAAGCTTCCAGGGTGATTCAATGGAAAGTCAAGATTGAGACCCAGCATTTAATACCTTTTTTCTATCACTGATCTCTAGCAGCATATTTTCTCAATACATGTTTTTGGTCAATGATATTTTTTGAAGGATTCTAGACAGAGTTTTCATTATCTTATCTCTCACCTTTTTTCCCCTTTGAAATTCCTAATTGAGAAAACTTCATGCAAAAGAGACAATAACCAAATGGGAAATAATTCACCTATTTCTAAGAAGCAGAGCAAGTATCCAAAGCCATTCATGAAAGATTCATAAATAAAAGCAGGATTAGAAATTTCTGCTTAAGCCTTGGAAATCACATGGCCCTTGTTTTGGTTTTCTTTTGCTGTGTAATAGGTTATCACAAAATATAAAGGCTCCCTGATTTGCAATTGGTTAAAGAAATGAAGTTTTGTTGAAAGGCTCAGAATGCTTTAAATTGGTAAGAAAGTCCGTTAATCAGAGGCAAGCACCGGACATATTCCCAGACTCAGTGATTTCTTATGTAGATTGAGGACCTACAGGTTTGTCTTGAATACACTTAGTCCAGTTAATGAGTTACAAATGATTTCTTCAAGAAGGGAAGGGGGCATGATGAGGCATGTCTGACCTCCCTTCGCATGGCCAGCAACTCGGTTTTAGGGTATACCCTTGGCCAAGAGGGTATCCCTTTAGTTAGATGAAGGGAGCTTAATATTGTATTTTAGTTCACAGACCTAGAAAATGGTCATTTCCATCATGTTTTATTGGTCAAACAACTCGATTCTGAGCAGTTAGATTAAGCACTCCTCCCAATTTGGGAGTAGTTCTCTAAAAGGGGATGGAAGGATGCGACCTGTCAAGGAAGAACGCAGGAGCATCTCTTTTCTATATTCCCAGGAGTAAGAAGAATAACAAGGACAGTAATGTCAAGAATAACAAGGGTAGTGTCAAGAGAATCCTGAAGACGGTTTGGGCAGAGAGGCAACTACATATTAAGAGATTGACATTAGAGTGCAAGGTGGAAGAGAAGAAAGCAAATGGAGTCCAGCATAATTGTATCACAGGTAAATTAATCCCCTACTATCTGTGTGTCTGAGGGATGTGAAACCCAGATACTATAGCACAAGGAGGGCTTGAAATTGGGTGAAGACAAAGATTATTGCTTACCCATCAATTACCTCTTGCCCAAAAAGAGGACATAGGCAGAAGTTGCCATTGAAAGAAAGAAAGAGACAGAAAGAGAAAGAGCAAAACTCTAAATTAAAATAAATTTAAAGGCATAAATTTTAAGAATAGTCAGAAGCATTAAAAAATTAAAAAACTTCCATGAATCCTAAGTCAAATTCAAAAAGGAGCTATAGAGTACTATTCTGTAATTCACAGAATAACATGTCCACAGCTAATGTATTATTAAATTCTTGACTAATTACACTGGATTCAGGGTTCCGCCTGTGACACAACAGGGTCACTTATCTCACATGAAATATAACTGACCTCAGTAAATTCCTATCACTCAGTTCTTACTATTTTTATAGTCTACCAAATTAGTCCATATTTTTCAGGCTTATCTGTATTTTTGCCTTTTTCAATTTTTTCTTATTTATTATCACAGATTATAAGTACTTTTCCTTCTAAATACCACAACCCTCCACAATCAATCTGAAAGGATTATTTTTATCATCATTAATGTTGGTCATACTCTCAGATGCAAAAAGAAATTAAAATTGCTCTTGTTAGAGAACACTCCACAAGGAAAGACAGCAAAGTACAGCATTGGAAGTCATGGATGTGGGGACATAGCCTTGGAGTCCAATATTCACCTGCTACCTACTAGAGGGCCTCACAAGTTACTTATTCTCCTAGAAGCTTCATTTTCTTCATTGGACGTATGGCATTAATAATACTTGCCTTATCTAGTACACCAGTTTGTCATTAAAAATAAGATAATTTTTTTAAAAACAAGCATTTTACTATGGTTATAACAACACAAAGAAATTATTAATTTATATTATTTATATTTTGGAGTCTATAATGGAAATAAAGGTAGTTTCTCTAGAGTTGGCTTTGAAGCAGAATCTATACAGAGGAGTTAATGCTTGAGATTAAGAGGCTGGACTCTGGAATTAGATAACTCAGGTTCAGATTTGAGCCCCGCCATTCATTACTTGCATGTCTTTGGGTCAATATTTTAATGTTTCTGAGATTCTGTTTCTTACCTGTAAAGTGGATATAATAGTATCATATATTGTGATGTTCAAATCACAAAACATATGTATTTTCCTAGGACTAAGAAGAATAAAAGAATAGGGTAATGGCAGGAGAATCTTGAAGGTACCTGGCACATAATAATTCCTTAATAACTAGTAGCTAATATTACTGTGAATAATTCATGTTATAACAGAAAATCTATTCTGTATACACACACACACAAAGGAGGGGAGGGAGGAAGAGAGAGAGAGATGTTCAGATTCACTTGTCACTGGAGAGCACAAATTAAAACTATAATGAGAAACCAAAACATAATCAATAGAATGTCTAAAATGAGAAAGACAAAAAAAACTCACCACATGTCAGCAAGAATATAGAATGATTAGAACTCAGGTCCACTGCTATTGGGAAGTAAATTGGTAGATCCACTTGGGGAAACTGTTTGGAAGTATACATACCCTCTGCATACTCTGTCATCCATAGGCGAAATTTTGCTCGAATACTCCCAAAAGAAATACATATGTGTACTCACCAAAAGATATGTACAAAAGTGTTCATAGCAACACTATTCAAAATAGGCCAAAACTGGAAAGTACACAAATGCTCATAAACAGTAACATGGATACAGAAAATGTGGCATATTCCCAAAATAGGGTACCGTAAAGCAGTGAGAATGAACTAACTGCCATTACCTACAACAATATGGGTGAATTCCACAACTTAATGTTGAGGAGGAAGAAACTCAGAAACGAAAGAAAACATACAGTATGATTTCATACTCACAAAGATCACAACAGCCTAAAATATCCTATGGTGTTATAAATCAGGATGAACCTAGTTCTCCAATAAACGGTTCTTCTTATCTCCCAGCTCCCAAAACTTCAAGTCACAGAAAAGTTTTTGAGACACAATACCAGTCCCCAAAACTCTAGTTCAGAAAAAGCGTAAGCAGATGTGCAAGGGAAAAAGTCAAGAAGAATCCGTAAATACTAAATCTGAGCAAAGAGAAATTCTGGTCAGGGCTCACACACTGCATGGAAGCTAGATGAATCACTATGAGAATCATATAAACAGACGAGAGACAAAAAAGTAAAAATAGGAGAAAAGAAAAAATGAGGGAATGGAGGGAACAAGAGAGAGAGAAAGGGAGGAAGAGAAAAGGGAATGAAGGGAAAGGAAATGTGAGGAAGGAAAGAGGTTCAGAAAGGGAGGGGAAACACAGGAGGAAAAAGAGGAGGGATGGAGAGAAAAAAAGAGGAATGGAAGGAGAAAGGAAGCACAGCAGGGGGCCAGTAGGGAATGGGGAAGAAAAAAAAGTTCAAGCTCCAAGTCCAGAATCGCTAGCTTGACGCATGGATCTCTCCCTGAGACCCAGATATGGCACTTTTTCATCCAAAGCCCGGAAATTTAAAAGGGTAAGTTGTCTGCCCTCCCCCATATCCAATATACAGCAGTTGAATAAGAGCAAGATAACTACAATAAACATTTCTTTCATAAATAAGCTCTTTTATTTGCTAAGAAGAAGAGTAAGAGGCACACAGCAGTCTCTGGTCCATTGCAATCCTGGAATCCTGCTGGGGAGACGTTATGACCAAGACTCTGAAATGGGAAATGTGCCTTCATTTGTCTCTTGTTCTGCAACCTCTGAGTAGCTCACCTGGCCATTGTTCTCCACGGATCTTGCCTCCACCCTCTAGAAGAGGCATCCTTTTCAATTAAACTTCCTTGTTACATCTGAAGAGGGCATTGAACACGTGTTCTCTTTGTGGATTGAAGGTCCTTTTGGCAGTCCAAAGGATTTAAGCTATTAAAATCGGGGTATCATCTGTTTTTGCAGCATAACTTAGCCTCAACTGACTAATGCAGAGACCTAATGCAACAGTGGTCTGAACAACACTGAAATGTATCTTTTCTCTCACATAGCAGTCCAGAAACAGAGGGTTCAGAGATGATATGTCTCCCACTGTTTACTCTTTCTTTCCTCATTCCTTCGCAGGTGTTGATCCTAAGGGTAAGTCCTGATAAACTTTCTGTGTATAAATCTCTGTCTTAAGATTTCAGGAAATCCTACTTATGACAAACCTTCAGGATGGTTTACCTCCAATGATCACTAACATGGAACATGTTTTCTTTCTTCCTTTCCACCTGATTCTTTCAGCTAGAGCAGTTCCTGCAGAGGGACTCGGCCATGAGCCGTCAGCGGGCAATGCTTTCAGCAGTTAGAGGGATTCCTGAGAGGGGGTTAGGACAGTGCACCACAACATGCTCCATAAAGTAGACACAAACACAGCTTAGGCACGTGTCTTTGACAAGATCAATTTGGCTGGAGTGAAAAGTTGCAGAGTAATGGTAGCAAACAAAGATCGAGGGAATCCTTCAATATGTCTCCCATTGTCTACAGAATAAAGTCCTAACTCTTAACCCTCATGGCCAACACTAACACTCTTCAGAGTCCTGCGCCAACCTGACTTTCCAGTCTTACTTCCCTGGATTCTATTTCATACACTCTACAGATGAATCAAAATAAATAATCTGGTAAATTATTCAAAGTTAATATGCTATTAAGAATGCCACCCCCAGATTCAGTATGTGTATTTCTTATTGAGACCATAGTAACAATACTAAATAATAAAGTCTTTAGAGCATTGTTGCATTATGATCATTTCTGCATATGATGGCATTAAGGTCTGAAGAAAGAAACTGGATGGTTCTCTGCTTCAGATTCAGCAGGATAACATTCTACATTTAGCCTTTGAGAAGGATGAACTGCTTCATAGCTCTATAGCACTGATTTTCAAAAGAGCTTGACTTGGCCCACCAGGAGATATTTGCTAATGCTTGGGGACAATTTTGGTCATCATAAATCAGGAAAGGAGGCACCCAGGGGCTACCCGTCTAACTGGTAGAGGTCAGAGATACTGCTAAACATCCTACAATGCTAAGAAAAGCCCCCCTCACCCCAATAAAGAATTATCTGGCTCAAAATGACAATAGTGTCACTGTTGATAAATCTGTGCCATGATTAGGCCTACAAGGCCAAGAAATGGCCCAAAAGAAATAAAGAGGTAGACAGTTAGAGAAAACAGTTCTTACCACTAAAGGGATGGGGAGTGTGCTGTTGGCAAAGAGCTCAAGAGAATAAAAGGGCAGGACTGCACCTGCCTCCACTTTTTCAGCCCCCACACTCTGCCCATGAGCTTTCCCATATGTCCCAACAGGCTCTCCGGATCCTGGAGGGAAGGTGCTCAAAAGCCAGATGGCCCTGCCTCTCTCCCTCTGCTTGTCCACCCCTCTCTGAATGCATTGACTCAACACAAATAATCCTAATTACCATGGCTGTTTTCAGCTAGAAGACAGATATTTCTTGATAGAGCAGGGCATTTTTATTGAGGAAAAAAAAAAAAAAGGAAACTTAAAAAATTTGAAAAAAATCCCCAAACTTCAAGTCCTTGGCAGTGAGTGCTTCAATTTCATGTCAGGTAGCCTGGGCTTGGCCAGAAGGGAAAATGCAACAGAGCGTGCCATTTAAATAACTAGGTCAATTTTTAGCTTCTTCTTGGAAGGCTTTCTGCTGCTTCTCTCCCCTCCCTGCTGGGCCCTCAGCCTGTCTGTGCCAGCCACCCTCATTTCAAATAACTGGCTCTTTCAGCCTATGTCTCAAAGTCCAAAAGCCCCTGGGATTAAACAAATTGCCTACCCACCTTGAACCAAAGAATACAGTCCTACCCACTCAACGTGGGCATCTGGAATGGGTGAAACCTACAGTGTTCGAGCACTAGACCACCTGATGGAGAATGAAAGTTTATGCAGTGCCTGCTGGCACTTTGGGCTTCATCCATTGGCTCGATCAGAGCACACCGTTGGGCCCTAGGAATTGCTAAGCTTCCCACTGTAACTAGAGACATAGTTTCCGGCTTGTATCAGTGAAAAAAACATGATTTATCAGGCTCATACAAAATCAAACAATAAAACCAAAAATAAGCCCAATCCGAGGAATCCAAAGCCCTAGGAAAAAAAACAGATGTTGGGAATGATCCTTTCCAACCAAATCTGCCCAGAACATGTCACTCAAACTTGGGATAAAAATGTCATATGAATAAAATTATCTACTCTAGATCCCATAGTTCTTCATCTGTTTACACATTTCCTTCTGCCTCTAAACACCAATTCATTCTAGGAATGGAATATATTTATTCCTCTTGCATACCCAAGATGCTGTAGAAAGCTTCACAAATAGTAGATACTTAATAAATTGATTGGTTCCTTAACCTTTTCTTGCACCCTTTTTTCCAAGACTGCCCTCAGACATTCTCGCAGAGCCCCCTGGCCCCTGCTGGTCAGCACTCCCTGACTCTATGGCCTTAGCTGCCCCCATCCACACCCCATGCATATTAAAAGTAGATTTTAAATGTTTTCACCACAAAAAAAGGCAAGTATGTGACATGATGAATTTGTTCATTAGCCTTATTTAATCATTCCACATTGTAAACTTTTATCAAAACATCACATTGTACCACACAAATATATACAATTGTTATTTACCAATTAAAAATAAAAAAATTTTAAAGGAATTAGCTCTTCCCCACTTGCGAACTACTTGTTTTACATCAACTGGTTGCCACTCAAGACAATCAGCTAACTAGAATCACAAACCACGTCAGGTTGGTGTCCTAAAACATTTTAAAAACCCGCCACTTCTAACTGTAACTTTTTGCAGACAATCTCTGTCCTTATTGTCTTACTCAGAGGTGATATTGCAAACTACTGAATTCAACTCTTTCTACCACAGTGTCTTACATGTGGCCAGTGCTTAAAAACGTTTGAGCAAATCCTGACTTCATTAAAGAGACAACTCTCTCTCAACATTATGGAAGGGAATTAATTAAGTGTATCTTTATGTTACATTTACATACAGAACAAACACATGGTGATTCTCACATAAATTTTTCCCAAGGAGACAAGTAAATAAACATAAAAGATAAATCATATTCATAATCATAACCCCATCACCAACAACAACTTCCATGTTTGTGGACTATACTAAAATAAATATTTACTCCTAGTTGAAGGATTCAGATATAAATTTCTTATAATAGGACAAAAATTTTTTTTTTAATTCTAACTTGACCAACAGTCTTTCAGGGATGACTTCTTGAGTAAATGAGGTTTTAGTGTTTCTTTGTTTCAAAGTAAAAATTTGATAAAGACTTAAGAAAGTATTTCTTAAGGTCTAGAGGATAAAAGAATAGTATGAAAGCAAGACAGCGAGACATCCCAGTGGCTAACCTGTTAAAGAAGGTGACACAGGCTAGAAGGAGCAGTGCGTAGGGAGAGAGAACAAATGCAGTGTCACAGCCAAGGAAGCTGGAGCATCATGAGTTATGTCTATGAAACGGAAGAGTTAGGTGAAGTGATCTCTAATATTCCACAAACACACGGACACTGTTACCAACTTTCACACTATGCTCTTATCCTAGGACACTCACCTAGCTTTGTTAACTCCAGAAACATTTCACAAAGTCAAGCTACAATACAGTACAATATGACTTGGACAACAATCCTTTTGAAGTAAATCTAAAATTTTCAGAATATGAGAATTTACTTGAAAATTGCTATGATAAACCCACAATGAAAGTTTTAAGAGCTAATTTTTAAAAGGTATATGATTATAGTGAGAATCATTTTTGGAAATGATTAAAAACATCATTTTCCTCAAGATGACTCTACCTAATGGAATTTTTTTAAATGACTATATAGTGCTAAGAAATAACAAGAAGAAATGGAACCAACATTTATTGATTTGTAAGTCACCTCACAGAATTAATGTTCACACTATAAATTTCTATTATGCCCTGACTTTGTAGCAAGCATATCGGAGGAAACTATGGGCAAGCTGTATTTCTGAAGTTTTGTGAGAATGAAAATATTTAATCTTCTCAAGATTAATGTTACCTTCCTGTCACCATTTTCTAAAAGATAGGACATTTTAACATCAAAAGAGTGAATATACTTAGCTTTATAAATAATTTGCTGTGTATCTTTAATTACATTACCACAAATGGTAAAATTTGAATCAGATGGTGAAAACTTCAGCTTGGCACTGAACTTCTGGGGACTTCCACTTGGGAACCGCTGCAAAAAGCCATGTAGCCTCTTCATCGTATGATGGCAACAAAATCCCTCTGGCTGGGCTTGGGTTGGATCTGCGGTTGAATACCTAAGAGGTGCCAGGGCCTGCTGTGTTGACTTTCAGCTACTGACATCCTTGTAGATTCCAGACTTACAGATTCTCTCCTCCCTGGCTTGATGCTATATAAGATTGTTTTCCTTTGTCATTTAATGCATTTTTTTTTGCCTGGATAAGTATGAATAATGGTCTCTTTTCAATTATTTTTCTAGGATCATGATGGGATTGTTCAATATGCCCACACTAGTGTTTTTAACTCATCTGTTACATTTATGTTTCTTTCTTTTGTTCTAGCATTCTTCTAATGAACACAAGTCATTCATCTGTTGAGTCTCTACTCTGTGCCTTCTGTTTATATTATCTCCTTTCTTGTCATTTTTATCAATTTGTCTTTTATTTCTATATTCGAGAAGAGTGAGTCTTTATTGATTTGATTTTCTAGAATGCTAAATTATCACATTTTAGCCTTCAATGTAGACTTTAATTTTACTATTTAATTTTGAATGTACTTGAAATCCATTCATCTCCCTTTTCATTTCACCCTCTTATCTTTTTATCAGAGCTTTTTGCCCTCTTATAATTTTTGGCTGCTGTTCCATAGGGGCCACGTCTCTTTGCATACTACTGAGAATATCCATTTCTTCATAGTTTATTCTAAATCGCACAGTAGATAATTTTTAGAGGGATTTTATGAGTCAGTTCTCATCACTTATTCTATGACATTTTTTCCATTAGCTCCATGTTGATTGTTGGCTTGATTCCTCCTTTTTCTTCGTCCTCAATGAGGCAATATTGACGTGCCTTTGGCCCAGCTCTCTGTCCACTGAAGGAGTGGTCAAATTTCAGTCCATTTGCAAGCCCCTGCTGCCACTCACCTGGAGCAGCACTCTCCGCTGCTCCCTTTCACGCTATCTTCTTCGTGCTATGGTTCTCTGAATCAATGAAGACAAGTTACTATTTACAGAATGTACTGCCAAGTTCTTTCACTTCTCTACCATCTTTAGCACCTTCTTCCTGGAGACCGTATCTCCCAGCATGCCACTGGCCACTAACAGATGCCCTGATCTTTCCTGTCATTAGTTCCTAGGAATTGCTGTCTCTGATCTTTCGAATAAAATTGGTGAACAATGGGGAGACCAAAAGAATGATCTGGCTGCCTCAAAAATCAGCACGTATGCTGATTATGAAATTTCAGGTGTATCAAAATCGCCTGCCAGTGATTCTGGGTCCCATTCCCAGAGTTTCTGATTCAGTAGGTCTGAGGGGAGGCTCAAGCATTTTCATTTCTAACAGGTTCATACGTAATGCTGATTCACTGGTCTAGGACCACTCATTAAGACCCATTGCAGTGGAAGGATGTACGTCCTTTTCTCCGATTGGTATGATCCCTCTGAGTCAAGGCGGACAGTGGTAAGAGCGAAAAGTGTCTTTTTTTCCAGGTGGGCTTTATATCATGAAGCCAAACTTCAGCATATTTTCTCTGAGTGAAAGAAATTAAAAACTTCTAACATTAATTTATTTGCTGATTTTGGCTTTCAGGAGTGGTCATCATGGATATTTCAGTGAAAGTGTATGCTTTAAGGCCTGCTAGCTAGATATCATTTTAAACCAGAAGTTTGCAAGCATCATTTTTTAAAATAACATAACATTCCTTCAGCTGGATATTCCATAATTGCTTCATCATTCTCCTAATGTTATACTCTCAGGCTATTATCAATTTTTCAGTATTAATAGTGACAGCCACATTGAATACTTTCGTAAATGAAGTCATTTCTACATTTTTAGATTGCTTTCCTAGATAGATCTATGAAAAGAATATTACATGACTCCTTTCATGGCTACAGATACAAAGTACCAAATTATTTCCTCAAAAGTATACCATAGCAGTCAACATAGGGAGGAAAAACACTATTTTGTTAATTTAAAATAGGAAAAGGAGTAGTAGCTCATTATTATTTTAGTTTGCTTTTCTTAGGTTTTTCTTGCCAAGGAATGTGTCTCCTGCCACCCTACATAATGAAAGCTTTCCTGGGACCAGGCACATATCCAAACTAGTACAACAGAAGGATTTGTGGTAATGAAATTCCAATTGGAAAAAGGGCCAGAACTTCTTTCATCATAATAATATACAAAAGATATATTGGTAGTAAGCTAGTTTTGGCAGTATGAAAGGCCTTTTTTATGTTCCTTCTTAAGAATGGGTCATGCTAAAGGCCTAATCCTCCCCACACACCTCCAATCCACCCCCAGTATCCAAAGCCCTGTGATGCCTACAGCAGCAGAACTAGATCTAAAATAGTGATCAAAAACTTTCAGCAGAGGCTAGGCACAAGAAAAGGTAAGTCCTGGGACAAGAAACATAGAAGGGAAGAAAAGAGGAAGGAAGCAAAAGATACTGAAAGCCCAAAGGCTTGGAGAGAAGGGGAAGAACACTGAGAGAACCGGAAGTGGCAAGATCCTTAATAGATCCCTAGTTGACTTTCAAAGGTGGACAAGTGGAACGTCGCCCTGAGAGTGGGAAAGTGTGATCCCACATCCACTCTTTGAAAGAGCCAGGGAGTGGGATGAGTGGGTTATAGACTCTATTCCTGAATTTTTTTTTCCAAAACCCACCAGCTACCTCACTGGATACCGTAACACAGTGGTTCTCAACCCTGGCTGGAATTGGAATCATCTAGGGAACTTAAAAAAAAAAAAAAAAAAAACTGATGTCCAATACCACAATTGAGCACCAGTATTGTTTAGAAATTGTCCAGGTGATTTTAATGTGAAGTCATGGTTTAGAGCTAGTAATGAGAAGTATTTTTGTTTAATTTTTTTTATTTCAGCATATTACGGGGGTACAAATGTTTAGGTTATGGATATTGCCCTTGTCCAAGTGCATCTATCCCCCAGACGGTGAGCACTGCATCCATTAGGTGTGTATATAACCATCCCCTCCACCCCCCTCCCATCTGTCCAACACCTGATGAATGTTACTACTATCTGTACACTTAAGTGTTGATCTGTTAATACCAGTTTGAAGGTGAGTACACGTGGTGCTTGTTTTTCCATTCTTGGGATACTTCACTTAGTAAGAATGGGTTCCAGCTCTATTCAGGATAATACAAGAGGTGCTATATTACCATTGTTTTTTGTATCTGTAGTAATGAGAAGCTTAGGAAGGATTATTCGATTCCAAAGTTTGATTATTCCTCTGTGTAAGTGTCTGGCCAGTAAATGCAAAGAGCATTTAACAGTGAACCATACCTGCCTCCCACAACAGAGTGTAAAGTTGGATTTGGAAGTGAGTTTGAACATTTGTCCTTAAGGCATCCCTTAGTCAGTTGGACGATGGGTTTATATCTATAAATCAGTATAGCCTCTGCTTACTGTCTGAGTCCACTAGCTCAGAGCTGATTACTGGTCATTTGTAAAGCGCTGTGAAGTGTGGCTTATGGACAATTCTAAGTGCAGCATTATTGTCTCTCTTGTTCTACCACATTCTGGAGTGTGCATTTAATGGTGTGTAAACAAACAGAGCTGTTGAAATGAAAATGCTAACTTACAGAAGCAAAATACCTTTTGTTTTCCTCATCTCAACATTGTGTACTTGCATGTCTATAATAATAGCAAAGCTTATAAAGATGGATTCGAAATTACATGCTGTACCAATAAAGCTCTTTTGCCATTTTAAATTTTAAATGTTTGAGATGGCAGAATGCTAGAATAGTTCTCTAAAGTACCTTAAAAATGTACTAAAACTATCAAAGAACATGCTTGCAGAATATATAGATAACTCCTTCAAATCAGTGAGAAAAAAGAGACAAGTCAACAGAAAAAAAGGTAATAATAATGTTTTGAACAAGTATTTCACAGAAGAGGTTATCCAAATAACACATGAATAGATACTCCACTAATCAGCAAGAAAATGAAAATTCAATGACATATCTGTACACATCAACAAGAATAACTAAAATGAAACATACCAACAATGCCAAGTTTTGGCAACTGTACTGTCATGCACTGCTAGTAAGGGTGTAAAGTTGTATAACACCTTAGAAAACTATTGGAAAGCTAAACATACATACTGTCTGTGACCCAGCAATATTGACATAGCAATATGTAATTCCCATAACCCAACAATTCCACTCCTAAGGATTTCCCCAACAGAAATTTTTCTCTAAACACGAGCAAGAATGTTCATGGAAGCACTATTAATAATAGTCAAAATGTAAAAAAAAAATCCATCAAGAATAGGATAGATGAATGCATTATGTATATTCAAACAAGGAGATACTATCAACAATAATAAAGACCTATCTACAAACTACACATAACAACACAGATAAATCACACAAACAGAATAATGAGTGGAAAAAGCCAGATACAAGATCTTGCATACTGTATGACTTTAGTTATATGAAGTATGAAAACAGGCAAAGCTAGTTTACAGTGTTATAAGTCAGAACAGTCCTTGTCCTTGGGAAATAAGTAGGGCATGGTAACTGAGAGGGTACAAATGGGATTTCTGAGGTTTGACAATATTCTACCTCTTGACATGGTGTTTGCATAAATGCGCTCATTTGTGCTAAATAGGCTGTATTTAGCCTATTGATTAATACTTTACACATATTATCTGCAATACAAAGTTCATTTTTAAAAGTTCAGGATAATTTAATTGTGAACAATTATAAAAAGCTAATTTATTCAGGGTTTAGGCCATGGGATGGGGAGGTGATTACTCTTGAGAAGTTCAACACTATCTCAAAGCTCCTGACACTGAAGTCCTTACTATTTTATTTAACAAAGACTTGTTAACATTAAATATCAACGCATGTAGACAACCCTATAAAATAGGTACTAGTGTTGTCCTCATGTTAGAGATGAGAAACCCAGCACTGGATAGATAAAACAACTTGCCCAAGTCAGTGCGTTGTAGATACGAGTTTCAATTCCAGGAGGTCTGTCTTGGGTAGCCGAGTCAGGGACATTATCTTAATCACTTTACCAATAGTTCCCAAGCACTTTGGTGAGAGCCTTTTTATGCTCTTAAAATTTATTGAGGATTTTAAAGAGTTTTTGTTTATGTAGATATTTATCAATATTTACAATATTAATATTAAAACAGAAAATTTTTAAATCTAAGAATATACAACCATTAGTCTTTAAAGAATGATGTGATCATTCTTCATGTAGCCTCCAGAAAACTCCACTGTGTATGCATGAAATAACGACAGCAAAAAAGTCAAATAATGTCTGGATTTTATGAAAATAGATTTGATCTCATATATCCTAGGAGAGGATCCACACTTTGGGAACCACTGTATGCACTGTGCTGCCTCTCTGTTAGTGAGAAGAAAGTGAACATCTAATGATCAGAAAGATACCATGTGCTATTTATTATACCCACAACTCAGATATCATGGTGTAAAATTAAGCCCAGACTTTTAGGAATATAGGACAGAATCAGAAAATCTGTATTTGAATTCTAACATCACAACTTTCTCACAGGGTAGCCTTGGGAAAATTATTTTATCTTTCTGAGCCTTTGTCCTTCAACTGAGCAATGAGAAGAGCAACACCTAGCTCATATAGCTGTTGTTACAATTAAATGGCACACAGATTAAGTGAGAATGCCCACCACAGTGTCCAACATATTAGTACAACAGGAGTTCCATAAACATTTGTGAAATTTCTATGTGAAATTTCACTCTCTTGCAGAATGAACAAAGAAAAATAAAACTGTAAGGAAAAGCCTTAATCTACTTTTCTTGGAAGTTCGCCAATGTTAAATGATTCAAATCCATCTGAGTTCAATATTTTGAACTTTTGCGTCTGGCCCTATGTTCCCTGGAAGACAATGGCTCTGAAAAATTATTCTTTGGGTTCTTTTACCTTTGCTGAAATTCATCCAACACTCTTACTAGAAAAGTTAAAAATCATCATCTCAATGTTAGGAATCCCAGGTGTCTCCAAGTATCTCAAGGACTGCAATGGAATTTTCTAACCAAATCTACCTCACTTGATTTTTTAAGACATAACTACTGGCTGGTCCGATGATAGTGGGTTATCAGAACTTATTAACATTAGTGTCACTAAAGTTGGTATATAAGTCCCCACTGCTAAATTTAATTGGCTTTTAAAAGAAAAAAGATATAACTACATATTTTAAGCATAATTAGAAAGATATGTGCAGAAGACTAAGAGGTAACATATGATACCGTGAAGTGAAAAAGTCTTGGGAATCATATATTTAAATGAAGGGATCACAGATTTTTTCTATAAAGGATTAGGTATTAAATTTTTTCAGGTTGGTGAGCCATATTGTCTATGTTACAACTAGCTCGGCCGTAGTGCCGAAGTAGCCCTAGACAGTATGTAAATGAATGAGCATAGCTGTATTCTAAGTAAACCTTTATTTACAATAATCTGTGGTGGGCCACATTTGGCTCATAGGCCCTACTTTGTTGCCTCCTGATTCAGATAATAAAGGCAAAAGTGAAATGATTTTTTAAAAATAATGATCTATGTCTCGCAACTGTTTCAGGCTTATTTTAAAATAGCCTGGGAAAATACCCAGACAATTGAATCCAAACCAACTTTGGGGCTCAAATGTTGGAGAAGAGCCTGTCTTTTAGCCCTTGGCTAATTAAGGACTTGTTTCTCTTTGACCTAAACTCATGACAGCTCCGCAAGTATGAGGCACTATATTTCTATTCATCTTCTAGTTTTATCACAGCTGTGCCATTCCTGTCAGCAAAACCACAGGGGCTGTCAGCATTTTCGTTATAATGCCAGCATTTCAGGAGGTTATAAATCTGCCTAAGATAGCCTGAGCTAAAACTTAGCATAACAATTTCTAGACCAAAGATGAGCATGCTGGCTCAACAAAATTAAGTTCATATGGAAAGGTAAGCCAAAAAGTTATCTTTGTAAAGTTGAGAACAATTTTTGGTTGTGAAGATTCTCACACAATTCAATTTAACAAACATTTATTGAGTTCCTACTGCAGGTAGCTTCTGTTATTTCATCTGTCCCACTTTACTTCCCTCTGCGAACTGCATCTCTTCCAATTCATGTCAGCCTCTAATGAGGCTGTCAACGAAGGAGTCTTGTCTTGCCTGCTCCAGAATGGTCCATGTGACCCAAGTGATTGGATTATCCCATCTCCCTAGGCACAGAATTGGGCCAGGGACAGTTTGGAACCATTTGCTCTTTCAGAGTTGTAATAATTATTTTATTATTATGGTTGCTGGGAGCAAGAGGATCTCTCTTCTTCTGTGCTATTTCTAAAGTAGACACCTAAGCTTGGCGCTTCTATGTGTAACGAATTTGAGGGATCCTTGGGACATCCTGTTGGTGATGTTCAGTAGGCAGTTGGATTTACAAGCCTTACAATCCAAGAAGGGTTTGAAGATTCAGCTATGAATTTGAAAGTCATGGGTGTGCTTCAAAGAAGAGCTGGAGCAACTTCTGGGATCATGAAGTTCTCTGGAACAGTTAAAGGATAATAAGAACACAACTAGAAAGTACAGTACAGATTCAACAACTACTCAACAAATATACTGTGCTTCTACAATGTGCCTCATTCTGGGCTAAGTACTAGGAATATATGATAAATACAAGTGAGAGTGATGGGTAGTACTGATAAGGAAATACAAATTCAAAGCACTTATCAGCTGAGGTCTCCTGTTCCCTTAAGATACAGGTACTATGGTGTTCATTTCCTACACCATGACCCATGGAAGTGCAAAGCCCTCATGAAAATTTCTGTGGAGTCCCAGGAACTAATATTCTCTAGTCACCTCTCCCTCCAGTTTTCTGCCTCCACATATGTTATTTCCAATTCTTACTGCAGCAACCTGGATTGGGAACACATTTATGAATCCCAAGATCACATATTCCTTATTCATTTTCCATGCGTTTGTGGTCTACTAATTTACTTTGCATTTGTGAATATCACATTTCTTCAACTATACAATGAACTTTTTGTAAACAGAGATTATATCACTAGACCTCATGCTGTCTAATAGCAATACACCAATGTCTTCATTGATAAGGCCTCATTCCACTCATTCTTCCTACACTGTACTTGAAAGACCTCTCCCTTCTTTCTTTGTTGCAAGTAATAGGGAAGCAACCTGTCCCAATCACTAGTTACCCAAACCAAGCCAAGAAAGCAATCATAGGATTTTCTCTTGTGGCAGTGCCAATATAAAAGACAGACAAGGTCGTGTCAATTCACAGACATTTGGTGTATTAGTCAGGTTAGACTAAACTACTGTGACAAGTAGGTCCAAAAAATGTAACTGGTACAAACAAAATTGAAGTTTGTTTTTTGTCCGCAAAACAGTCCAAGCTCGGTGTTCTTGATTGGCTGTGACTCCTTTCCATGTAGAGATTCAAGAACCAAGATTCCTTCCATCTTGTAGCTCTAGAATCCCTTAGGACCTCAACAACCTCCATATCCAACTGGTATTTAAAAAAAGAGTGTGGAGGAGGCACACAGACTTTCTTAGAAGCCCTGATCCAGAGATGGCATACATTGTGTACATTTAGTCCCATGGACACACTTGCCATGGGCGCAGGGGGAAACGCAGTCCACCCCTTTGCTCTGCCAAAATCTAGTCACCACATAAGCAGAGAACGGATGTCGGGGAACAGCTAGGAGACGTTCCCATTCGCAATTTATCCACTTTGTTTAAGGCCAACTTGGAAGATAAAATAAGATATTCAGTTTATACTTTTTTATATCCTTGTAGCTATTGTTTAATCATTTCTCTTGTAGTCTCAGGTATTTCCTTATACATAACCTCCTCTCAAACTCCCTCTAATTCCACCCTCTCTTGTGGTTACAAGAAGGTAAAAATTCAATAATCTCTCTATTGTGATGATGACTGTATTTCTAAACATTTTGCAAGCCAAGTCATGAATGTCTAATTTATTCATTACCTCTACAAACAAAATATAACCTTCAAAATACTCCCAACCTCACAAATCACACCTAGAAACACTTACAAGGCAACTTTCCAAGTATATTATTTATCCTTACGATTTTTCCCTTTTTTATCAAACTTCTCCCTTGAGTAGAATTTTCAGTCTCATATATAATGCAATTCTACATTCTCAATATCTAACATTAGGGATGACTTTTTATTAACCAAATTGTCTCAGTGTTCTTAGCTATTCTAAGCTGAAAAAATATTATACATACCTTTGGTCAACAAATATTTATTAAGAGCCTGTTACATGCTCAGCAATGTGAACGATACTAGAGACTTAAAGATGAAGAGAATATAGTTACAGGTCACCAAGGATTTACAGTCTAGCATAAGAGACAGGTTATAAACAGGTATTTATAAAGCCCACTGTTCAAATGGCATTCTGAACAATGCTTTGTAGGACAAGAAAAAAAAGAAGCACTGAACTGTGCTGGAAGATGTCAGGGAAGTATTATTCACCAGCATTTGTTGAGTCCATCTGTGAAGGCTACAAAAGAAATAAAATGTTCTATCCTTGTCCTTGATGAGCATATCATATCTAACCGTAGAGCAATAATGTTCTCTACAAGGCTGTATAGAGTGTTGCAACTCAATGAAAAGTGATATTAATAATATCAAAGATGAGATAATCCTCCTGGAGGAGGTCAAGTCCTAAGTTAGACCTTGAAAATTTGCTTTGATTTGAATGAAAGTTGGCTGTAGAACAACTGGCTTTATAGACAAAGAAAAGAAACAGAGTGAGATAGAATAAGAAAGAATGTAGCCAGTGTATGCCTGAAACAGTGAAGAAATTAATCTTTCTGGAGTGAAAAGAGTTAGCAGAAAATAATGGAAGAGATTGTGGGAGAGTCTGGATGGGGTCAAACTTTATGAGTCGAACAGGTGAGATAAGACTTAATGTGTATAAATTAAGAGACTATTGAAGTCTTGTGAGTAGAGAGACATTTGACAGAAGAAGTGTTTAAAGAGTTCTTTGTATTTGCAGTGATCTAATCCATTCAATAAATACTTGTGAATTTTTAACCTATTGAAAAGTATAGGTTATATAAAAATATAGGAATATAGTATATTCTTCACCTTCACGAGTTAGGGAGCATTGGTGTTGCTGTGTCATTCTGTATCAAGTGGTACAATTTTGATGTTCTGGGTTCCTGAAGTCAAATGAAAATGAAAATCAGTTGGAAGCATTCTAAGAATGGCACAGGTAAAATATGCTCAACTTCATGATGCTATTTTCTAAATTCTTTATTGAGATTTTTCATGTGGGAATCCATAAAGTCCCCTTAAATCACTGTGTTTCATGTTTCCCTTACTGTTATGAAATGAACAAACCTGTTAACTTCATTTAAAGGAAATTCTAATGGGTTTTATTTTTTTTCTAAAACTGTGTTATTTTTAGTGCAAATATGATCATCTTCTTGGTTGTTGCAAATTGATTTCTCTTCTCTTTAACTTTCTCTGCTGGACATGACAAGTTGATATCACCAGTCAAATGCCTTACTTTCACTTGATTTACAAAAGCTTAAGATACTAGGTGCTCTGTTTAAAAATTGAGTTTTTCTTCTTTAAAGGTAAAACTTTACATACAGCCAGGGACCCCAGAAGATCCCTACGGGATGTTGTATTTTCTTGGTTCTACCATTTAAAGAAATTCATCCTGAAATACCTATAGCAGTAAACCAAACAACATGAACAGATAAAAGATTCCTCATCTAATAAAAAAATGGGGCACATACAGTGAGGAATGGCAAATATTAACAACAGTCTCAGTAATGGGAAGAAAATGGATAACACTGAGGCATATGGCAAAATCAATTCTCATGCCCCAACTTAATGTAGCAGTTGCTATTGAGAGCTGGCTTATCTTTTCTACACAAGAATGTTCAGCATTTCCAGATTTTCTCATTTTTCAAAAGGTTCTGTAATTCAGATTTTCATGTGATATCTCTCAATTGTTTGGTTTCGGCAGCCATGGCAGAGACACTAATGTTCCTGCCCAGTAGCCATTCCTGAACCCCTTAGTCATCACTCACCTCCCATTGCAAAGGCTGAAAATGCTAGTTACTCACTTTCCCAGATTTCCTGTTTCCAGGAATGGCCATATGACATAGTTTTTACCTTTTAAGAAAAAAGTATAGTTTTCTGGGTAGATTGCAAAGAAAGGTGTTCTGGGAAGATTTCTTTTTTCTCGTCCCTGATAAGAGAAGAGAGGGATGGGAGGAGAGATCAAATTCACTCTTCTGGCTCTCATCCCTCTTTTACCCTTATGTGATGTGATGCCTGGAGATGTGACAGCCATTTTATAAGCATGAGGCTTAGGACAGGCAAATAGTGGAGATGACAACCTAAAGCTCGGGCATAGTTGAGCCACTGATTCTAACTCTGAAAACTTCTATCTCTACTCTTTTTATGTGAGATTTAAAAAATTCATTTATTAAACATCGTGTAGAATTTTTTACTGTCTATTATCTTAAGAACAACTAAGAATTTTCTAGCTATTAACTAGGATTATTAAAGATTTAAAGTATGACATCCTCCATAAAGCTCCACTACAGGTCACATAAATCTATCTTTATTTCTACCCTTCTATATTTTGGATCAGTACAACACTATTTAAAACTTTTTTGGTAATTGTGCTATGGGTGATAATTTTAAGCTATTAGACAGTGAGCTCCTTTATGCCAGTCTGTCTAAGGAAGAAGCCATGAGTCATAGCAAATAGAGCATCTTTAATCACAGTGCCCAGCTTGAATGATGGTGCTCTAACTTTGGGGAAGAAGGGTGCATCCCTGTAAGAATCTCATCAGAGATTTGGCTTTTCTCCCTGCAAAAATGTACTTTCATCACACGGAGTTCTGTATATACTTCCATGGGTTTCACAGACTCCCTGAATCATTCTTGGAAGCCCTAATTAAGAATCAATTATTACAAGGCTAATTTAGAAGGAAATGTGAGAAAGTCAGACCCAGAAAACAATGACTGAGGGCTGACAGCAAAATCAGAAATGACCGTTTTGGGGCTGGAGGATAATCACTCTCTGTTAAAATGTCCCTGTGGCCATATGAGGTACACTCGGTGATGAACAGATCCTCCAGAGGGTCTGCTACCTGTCTTTGGATACAAATACAGCCTCCAAAAGGGAAATCTTACATTATTTCATCCTCTACATTCAGATTGCAGGTATAATACATAGCACAACTGGGCAGAAATAAGCCAGCCTGAGATGACATTCAGCAAAGAGATAGAGGGAAGACGAGGCTCTTGGTTTTACCCAATCTTGGCACCAGACTCTTCACATGCAACGGTCAATGGGCAGCGTCTCTGTGTGCCTCTCTCTCCGGAAGGAGCTTTAACATGGACTTCTAAGTAATTCAGTTTTAGTGTTACTAATTTATGTCAGGGCTCGTTTTCTCTCTGGTTCTCTTGAACTAGAGACATATACTTTTATATTGATTGGTATCTTAAATAAATAGCAAGAATTTTACTGCAGTATTGGTACAAGCAAGACTCTGCTCAGGGAAGCCAAGGAATCTGGCAGGCAAAGTGCCAAACCTCGTCTTGGCACAGCCAACCAGCCAAACAGCAGGCAGCTCTGTGATAATTTGAACACTTTCCTTTTCGAAAGCATATGATTCACAGCAGTGTTTTTCTCTATCTAACTTTTCTCTCTCTTGAACCTCAAATATCTTTTTTTAAGTAAGAACTATTTCACCATCCTATTTTAAAAAATGAGAAAGTTGGTCACCTTAGATCAAAAAATATTAATTGAATTTAGTCCTAAAATTCCCTGAGAAAGAAACATAAATATATAAATAACTTCAAATATCTAGAGACTTCTGCTTGAGCTTACAAATTCTTCTCTGAGTATTTTGAGTTTGACTAGCGATGAGAAATTACCTATTTTGGGTAAAGCCAATAAAATCTGTATGTTGTCACCTGATGAAGGAAAAACTGTCCCTCAAACTTTTTAAATGGGAGGAAGCCTTGGATATAGCATATACATTCCGTGGAGACAAAATAATTCGCTAAGTGAAGAAAAGAAATTTCAGGAAAGATATTACTACACGAAATTTGTTTAAATTCTTTTTAAACTCACTGTTAAAACATTTTGGTGTCATTTGTAAGCCAGTAACAAGATTAAACGTTGAGTTAACAAGAGCTAAACTACCCATTTTCATCTTTTACTTAAACCTTTCAGGTATTTGGAAACAAAAGGTGATTTTTTGAAAAATAATTTTTTAAAGTCATACAATTAAATGTAATATATAAGGTATAGAGTGTTTCAATAAACTTCTCCTACGCTTTGCTCATTCAACAGCAGTGCCCTGAGACTGGTTCAGCCCTCATCTGATTTGTCCTTTGTGCCCATCTTTCACAGCACTCCAGGACACACAGAGGTCCCAGAACAGGAGGGCTGAACCCTGGAGTCTGAGACCTCCTGAACTGGAACAGTAGTTGATGACATTACGAAAGTTTTATACTGTGAAAGCTACTAAAGAACATGAGTCCTCAAAGACTTACCTATGAATACAATAAGAGAAAGGCAACATTTTTTTAAAAAATCTATCAACAGGATCAGATAAAGGTAATATTTTTAAAAAATCCTTGCGTACTGGAATTTCGCCCCAGGTTCTCATCTCTGCTCTGTTATTTATTATCATCCGTGCCTGTCATTGTCTCCCTTACAGTCTAAACAATTTAAAATAATGTATCTTGCTGGGCTTATAAAACCCAAATTCAGTTAGAATTTGTGCTGCATAACAAATCATTTCAAAATGCAGTGGTTTAAAACAACCTTTCATTATGACTCGTGAATCTACAAGCCATCTAGATGGTTCTGTTGATCTGACCAGGATTGGCTGGTCTGGGCTAAGCTTTTTCACATACCTGAGGTCTTGCCTGGGAAACAAGGATGCCTCCTCTTGGTCCACACAGCATCTGATTCTCCATCAGCCTGCCCAGGATTGTTCCCGTGATGGCGGGCAGTGTTCCAGGAGAAAGAGCGGAAGCTCACAAGGCCTCTTGAGGCCAGGCTTGTGACACACACACAATCACTTCGCTGCATCCTCTTTGTCAAGAGAAGTCACAAGTCCCCCACAGGTTCAAGGGTTGGAGAAATGGAATTTACCTCTTTATGGGAGAAGCTGCAAAGTCTCCAATTGCAAAGGGAAGGCATATAAGGAGAGATGAAGAATGGTAGCTATTTGTGTAGTCTGCCACAGAAACAAGTAACTCTTCTAAGCAAAAATGGTATTTCTTTGCAGAGGGTTTAATATGGAATGAGGGAAAAAATTCTTTCTAACACCAAAGGGTCTTCACAAATCTAAGCCTATTAAACAGGGAAAGCCAGGCTTCCAGTTCACCAAAATCACCAGTTTTCCCCTCTGAGTTTTGTTGCCAAACACTCTCATTCCCATCAAGCAATCTCTCAGTTCGCACCCAGGAAGGAGGATTTAGAGGACAGTACTTGTTCAAAAGTAATTTAGGCAGCCTCTGGCCTGGAATGCATCCACTGAACTGGAAGATTCAGTAGCTACAAAAATAAACTCTTGATGGACAAATGAATGCTTTGCTCCTTCTAACGGAGGGGGCTGGAGAGCTGAGGAACTGGCAGAAAAGGTCAGCGCAAGAACATAAGCACCAGAAGCCTCCCTCAGTACCACCAACCCCCAGAGAGGCTCAAAGCCCTCAGGACAAAAGGAGGAGAGGACAGCCCCTGACAGAAGGAAGCAGAATACCTATGAAAGCAAAGTCTGAGAAAATGAAAAACAAACAAATAAAGAGGCAATAGAAATCTGGAAGAATAAAAATGAAATGTCTCGAGTTTTAACAAAGTTAAAAAATACTAGTCTTTCTGGAAAATGAACCACTAGCATGCATGCCAATTTCCCTGATAATATGTCTGTAATATTTCAACATACAGTGACAAAAATAAATAGCTCCTTGATATTTAAAGAGTTTATTTCCAAGCTGTGGATTATCCAGTCCTCTTTTTTTTCCTCTTTCTATTTCCTTCAGTCTAGGGAATTTTGTCAGATAAATGGAGATTCACGAAAATATAATAATGACAGAGGATAGCAGGAGATAAAAGAAAGTAATGACTAGTACATGCCCAAAACTTTTTACATGCTAAATGGTAACATCCTAGCTATCCAGAGAGAAGTTATCACTATATTCAAAAATATTTTCTGAAAAATTCAAAACTTTAGGATTAGAACAGTAAACTAATTTTCACAAGGTCTCACATCGTAGATGGGCTGGACTCACACCCCTTTCTACCTGACTTTGAAGCCCCGTTGTTCAACAGGTTTCCTTAGAACTCTGTGTTGGGGTCCCCAACACCACCAGGATTGGCTGAATTGCCCAGCTGGTGTGTCTGGTTGATGACAGACCCTAGGCTAAACCCCTTTCTGCCACCTTCTGGTCCAAGGCTCTCCTTCGTGTTACACTCCTAAGGAGGAAAATTCAATCTGTTAATTTATTCATTTATTCCAAATTTGCTTATTATCGGCTGCTATGTCCCAGCTGCTGTGTGAGGGAACACAACGGGAATAATACAGAGTTCCCAGCCCTCGTGGAATCTAAAACCCAGCAATGGCGAGATAAACACTGGATTGGAAGGGTGCCTAAAACAAGGCAAAGTTTGAGGACTAATTATCCATATCACTCCTATTTCTTCCTTCTCCCTCACTCCTTTGATGTCTTATTCTTCATTCTTTTGGCTGTCCATTCACAGTGATTTTTAACAGCATCTTTTAACCAGTATTATTCAATGACTAAAACAGAACTGATTTGAGCTCACGCTCCCCACATTCGAGACTTTCTTCTATAATTAAAGGATTGAAAAATACTGAAAACAACAGCTCTGAGCTTTAAAAGTCCTGACCCAGTGACTGTCATCACAGCTGTCCTCGTAATCCCTGCGGTACAGTAGTAAAACTCACGGCCAGGAACTTTCTCCACAGGGTGCTCACTGAAATATCTCATTTTGCTTTGGTTTGATGTCTTTTTTTCCCCCTTCAGCTCAATGCTCATACATCTGGAGGAAGTTAGGCTCCAGTAATAACGCCAAAAAGCGAAGCTTGAGACAATGGCTGGGTATAGATGGTTTTATGGGAGGCAGTCCCAGAAAGCAGAAGTGAGGGAACAAGAGAGTGAGAAAAGACAACACGATTATGTGTCATGTGCTGGTTATTTTAGGGGGCACCTGGAGTTCACTGTCACTGCAGAGCCACTGGGGAACTGTATGGACCTTGCCTCAGACTTGTCTTCACAGAGGACAGGAAGCCTGAGACACGGACACGGTGACGCCCACCAGCCTTTGGGGCAGGGCTGCCCACAGGGCATTAACTTCCCCACACTTCCAGGTTGTGTCTGTATGTGGCTGATCAGCTTTCTGTGGTTTCACTAAATGTTCCCTAAGGCAGCAAAGTAGGGAGATGTCACATCCTATGCTGGATGGAGGATGCTGGTAACTCACTTGGAACTGTGCATCTCGGCTGCCCTAAAATCAAATGGGCTAAAAGGATGCAGTTCAGTACATCATAAGCATCTGCTGGAAGTAACACTAGTGTTTTTGAAATAGTAATAATTATACATACTATTTATATTTAGTACCTTGTAATTTAGAAAGTGCTCTTCACATAATAATTTCATTTAATCTTCATAGTAGCCATACTGTCAGATTGGTATGTCATTTTCACATTTTTCTCATGAAGTTCTCAGGATCAGGGAAGTTAAAAATAGTAAGAATGTCCCGTTTTAGAGTTCTACTCTGCTTCTGCTAATTAGAATTGACTTAATCACAACATCGGTATTTGAATCATCAATACACTCTATACCTTCTGACTTAGAAATACTAAACAGAATGCTTTCAATTTTCAAATTATTTCAGACCCACAAACATCCGGCCTAATAATGCTCCAGAGGAAAGCCATCCACAACTTATATTTTTCTTATCTTCCAATATATAAATCAGAACTAGAGAGTCCAAGAAATAATTAACAGGTTCCAGTTTATCTTAAAATAGACTCCCCCCAGTATAACTCATATGGCAATTCCAGCAATATGAATGTTTATCCTTCATGCCAAAAATCCTCCATAGAAATCTGTTGCTGAAAACATTATGTGGCCATGTTCCCATCTGCAGATATGCTTGTTTTTCTCGGTTCCATGCCAGGGTACTTAATCCAGTCATCATAATAATTGCTGTTTTCTCTGCCTCTTTATACAATTATTAGTGTATGTATCTGAAAGAATCTTGAGATTTTAAGAATATAGGAAAATCTACCAGAAACATTAATAGAATCACTCCCACAGTTCATTTCTCTGATCTTCGCATTTTCAAAAAATAGGCAACTAAGTATATTTCTTCTAAAATGTCACTGTGCATTAAAAAAGATTCCAAATGATATTTATTTTTATCCCTTACCCTATGTAGCTAAGTTTTATTTAGCAAATTTGGTACTTTAATAATACAATTATAATTTCATTTGCTTTGCCTACTAGCACTGCAGTGCCCAATCTCCAGGCTACAGACTGGTACCGGTCCATCGCCTGTCAGGAACCAGGCCACATAGCAGGAAGCGAGCGGTGGGCAAGTGAGCAAAGCTTCGTCTCTATTTACAGCCGCTCCCCATCACTCGCATCACCACATAAGCTCCTTCTCCTGCCAGATCAGAGACAGCATTAGATTCTGCATTATGGTGAATTATATACTTATTTCATTATATATTACAATGTAATAATAATAGAAACAAAGTGCACAATAAATGTAATGTACTTGAATCATCCTCAAAACACTGTCCCCACTGTCCCAGTCCATAGAAAAATGATCTTCCATGAAATCGGTCCCTGGTGCCAAAAAAGTGGGAAACTCTTGTCTAATGGTTATACACACATACCCATAGTCATTAAAAGTAGAGCAATCAATGAAACTATAAAATATGAGTTTAAAGCAAAAAACAGTAAAATCACAATAAAATTTTTGAAAAAAGAGGAAACATATAGTCTATAGGTCTGTCTGCATGTCATAAAATGAAAAGACAAAATTATTCCTGGTTCTTCTTAATAATAAAAACTATTTATTATTATTCCCAACTATTTCTGTGAAATGGTATGATGAAGTAAGAGAAAACTATCCATACCACAATTTTCAATTCCTTGTTTATAATTTTTACTTCCTATTGCTCCCCTTTGATATATTTTGCAAATCACGTCAGGGCTGGAGAGTGTCTTACCAACTTCCTGTCAGTGTTTACAGAAGGGTTTACTGTGTGTCTCTCTCTTCATCCTTTAATATCAGGAAGGTTCAGTTTACAAAACCAGAAAGATTAAAGGGCTGCTTATTATGAAATTATTATTAACAAAGTTCTGAGTAAAGTCAACACACCAAGTTTGACAGATTTGTACATGCCTCTAATATATTTGCTTAACTGCAGAGATATTCCATCTAAGCAACCAAGAAAGAAACTCATTAAAATGTGCAAAATACTAATCAGCTTTTATTTTAGACTAAACTAACGAGAAACAGTTGTTTTCCCACAATATGCATGAAAACTTCAAGCATTACTTGAAAAAGGAAGATTTGGATCCACCTTAAATCCTTCTGGGATAAAGAAGCTTCCAATATTGTTGCTAAGAATCAATTGTTTTTCACAACAAAAGTGCGAAACAAAAGTTATTTCCTAATCATTGCAAAAACAAGGAAATGAAATTGCCTCCAGAAAGCACAGCAATGGAGATATCGCACTGCATTCTGTATGTGATCACAAGATATTATTTTTGAAACCATCTATTCCAGTTGGAAATTATACTTTGTATATTCATATTTCTAATACTTTCAATAAATAAAGCTGCTTGGGAAGGGAAAACATATACAGCCCCATCAGTAGAGGCAAAAAAAAATCTTTATACAACATTTTTGGTAACTACACTTCAATAATAGATCATCCCTTATCTCTTTTTTATTCATGTATGCAAATATAATGAGTACCTGCCATGTGCCAGGTACTCTGTGATACACTGGGGATAAGGAAATAAAGAATGTGTAGTCCCTGAATTGGGGGGAAATCACTATCCAACAGGAGAAGATGTAAACAGATGAAGGTCATGGCAAGTAAAACGTGCCCTAATGAAGCAATAGGCTAAATGTTATGAGAAACCAAAGGAGGCAATTTTTTGTCTTCTAACCAAGATATTAATGTTCACTTGGGAAGTGATTTTGTCTTCACTCTTAAAAAATAAAGGCATTCTACTATAAAGACATCTGCACTCGAATGTTCATGGCAGCACAATTCACTATTGCAAGAATGTGGAAACAACCCAAGTGCCCGTCAATCCATGAGTGGATTACCAAAATTTGGTATATGTTTACAATGGAATATTACT